>BQNB010045901.1:0-44021 GCA_026074375.1 Tanacetum coccineum | reverse complement strand
AGATGTAAAAACCCAACATATATATGTTGTGTTGTTTCAGCATAAAGTTTTCGGGTAAACATATTTTTGTATATTTTTCCTGAAAAATATATTTTGAAAAAGAACCTCAGATCTTTGTTTTGTTGTTTATGTTATATCTTTTTTTCATTGTTCTATCTTTTTATGAAACACAACAAACAAAACTTGTCTCAAAGTTTGGAGGTGGTTGAAGAATTTTTAAGGTTAAGAAGGAGTAAGAGGGAGTCAGATCTATTCCCCAAATCTGATTGAGTCAGACCGTTTACATTTGACCACGTCTGACTCACCATTAAAAAACAAACAACCATATTGTCTGACCGCCTGTGACTGAGTAAGACTCAGATGCAGTTCAGGCCTTTTTGGCAAAAACAAACACTGCATTTGTCTATCTCTACCTTTGTATGAGTTAGCAACTTGAAGTGAATAATAGCCGGATGATTAATTTGTTATTTACTAACCTTCTGGTTTATGGTTATTTTCTCAGCGAGCACTTTCATTCTTCTACTTTGCATTGCTACTTTTTAAGGGGCTATTACATGAACTTTTTCATGTTTAATTAGTTAATTGTAAAATATAAACATTCTTATCATGCCTTGTTGCATAATTTTAAGAACATATTATGTTTTTTCATCGATCATGTGTAATATATATATATATATATATATATATAAACTAGCCTTAAGGCCTGCCCGAAAAACGGCTAGCTTTTAAAAATTGTTAAAAGAAAAAAAAGTACCAAATGTTATACATATAATTTAAGGTAACGAAGATAAATAAATACAAAAGAAGTACCGAATGTTATAACTAATATTAGCTTTAAACATATCATAAATATTTATAATAATTGATAGATTATGGAATACAATAGAATGATTCATATGGGTTGTTTTTTAAAGATAGCATTTTCTCCACTCCAGGTAAAACTTATCTGAAAGATAGCAGTTTCTCCACTCTCATATATTTTTTCCCAACATATAAGTTTAGCAACCTCTTTGATATTGATTTGTTCTTGCTCTAAATTCTCTTTGGGACGCTGCCATGATATGTAGGTACGTTTCTAGTTAATGGGAGGAACCGAGAGTACCCAGAAGCCATCAGGTCTAAGTACTCTATCAACTTCCGGGTTATTATACAAAGAAGTTACTATACTTTCCCAAAAAGTTCGCTTAAGTTACTAAACTTTCATTTTGTTCACTTATGTTACTAAACTTATGAAACATGACATTTGGGGTTACTCAATTGCAAAAAATATACGTAAACATCATTGAATGTTAAAAACATGACATTTACGTTACTTAACTTACTTAAAAATATTCGTCACGGTTGTTAACTCGGATTAAACATTGAAAATTATGGGGGTGTAGGTTTATCAATAGTTCAGTAAAACCTAAGTGAACAAAATGAAAGTTGGAGGGGTGGGGTAAACTTTAGGCGAACTTTTTGGGAAGTATAGTAACTTCTTTGTCTATTAACCCATCAACTTCCATCATGTACATCCTAGCTACATGACAAATCAACAAAGTTAAATTTATGTTATCATCATTAAATTAGTTTTAAAGTATCAATAATAAGAGTTAGTTTTCATGATCTTTTTTCACATGAAAAATTCATTAAATACCGCCAAATATGATATATATATATATATATATATACTAGTTGCAAAGCCCGCCCGATGGGCGGGCTTGCCTTGTGAGTATCGTAGGAATATATAAAGTGACGGTTAATTAATTCGAAGATCGCATAATATTTATAGAGTGAATAAAGAACAAAAACAAATGAGTGGTAATCTGATATAAGTATTTGTCATTACAAAGTATACGCTTTTAGTTCAAATCCGAAATAAAGTTTCTTTATACACAACGTTTGTCGTTGAATTTGTGTATTTACAATCTCTATCACAACATAGAATCTTCAAACCCTTCATGCTCTCTTGATCCTTGAGACAATGACATATAGTTTCCCATGAGAGAAAACCGGCCTCTGATGGGCGGGATTGTATTGTGAATATCGTTTACAAAAAATTAAGTAAATGTGAATCAATAATAAAAAAAAGAAATATTTATTGAATGTGTTAACAACGAATAGAAATGAATGCTCACTCGTTCTAAAATAAACCGACCCCTGGATGGGTGGGCTTGTATTGAGAATATCGTTTACAAAAAAATAAGTAAAAGTGAATCAATAATAAAAAAAGAAATATTTATTGAATGTGTTAACAACGAATAGAAATGAATGCTCACTCGTTTTAAAATTCAACGTATATTTTGTTTTTACAATACATAATATATGCAATGACCAAGTTCACGCTATGCCATACACCCATTGTAGTTAATTTTCTTTATTGCAATACACAGCCTGCAAATTTAACCGGTCAGTATTTTTTTTGTTTAACTAAGAAACAACACTAAACAAATAGTTAAGCTTCATGATATTTTTTGTTCCGGTTTAATTATGTTATAAAAAATTAAACAACGACAAAAAAATAATATTTGTATGAGAGTTTACCTGCACCGAGTGAATTTCAACAAGGTTGAAAATACTCAAAACATCTTTGCAGCGGTACAGATCCATGTCATATTTCTTATCCCAAAGGATTTCCTCAAGCAATAACCGCACCTGTAGAAATACATGATGTGTTTCTAACACAAAACAATTCACAAAGCTGCAAACATAGCAAGTAAACTTGCAAAACTGCCATTTTTGGTACAAGCCAAACAGCCGGGTCGGGTCATGTTGACCCCCTAACAATATGAACTACTATATGAGTTATATATACTTATACTTTAAGATACCAGATGTAGGTCGGGTTGAACACGGCCTCTTATTTTTCCACAGATGACTTTTTATATTAAACGATTTGTGAATTATTTATGGTTTATGAATACAATAGTGAATTAAGTTTTTGAATAAATGATTTAGTAGATTGCAATGTTGCATGCATCATAAATATGCCCCTTACAACCTATCAAACCCATTCAAATAACTTGGGCAACCATTCCCTTCTTGGTTACTTTTTTGAATTTGAAAACAAAATTGTAGATATATACAATATTAGTAACTTATATAAACCCACCAATCACTAAACGCCCTCAAGGTTGGCGGGAATACATACTTGTTTCCTGAATCTTTAGAAAATGGTGACACGGCTAATGACACAACCGGTTCTGAAGCAGTCATAGAAGTCATGGTGCATTTGACTGATCCATCTGTAAAAGTATCTCCTGATGCACAATATAAACCAATTAGTGCTACAATTTGAACTAAATAAGTTTACTCAAACTTGATTTCCAAGAGTATTGCTTACGACTTCCGGCATCTTAATTATATATTGATTAAAATAGCCCCTGTAAACTGTGACAATGAAAATCTCATGGCAGGGATATTGATTCAAGAGTCCAAACCAAACGCACCCTAAATCAAGACTACAAATACTAAAAATTTATTTTTTTGGTAATCCTACTGTAGGTAAATGAGTGGCAAATTTGATCACAAAAAAACTACTACACATCAATGTATAGTGTTTCTTCCCTTACCTATTTACGCAGAAAATAAACATTGGATTGCCCAGACATGACTTTCAAAACTTGTTATTCATAGGGTAAACATTAAAATTGGTCTCCCTTATTTGAATTAACAAAAGTCATTTAGAAAGATAAATACTTACATGATTTGCTCTCGTTCAAAAGCACTTTTAAGCAGGGCGTATGCACCATTCTTTATGTTCAATGGTATGAAAGCAGGATAACCGTAACCACCAACTCCAACATGATTCTCGAGTTCTGGCTGTTTACCTGCAGCGGCCCACACAGAGTTGCACAAAGATTCGACTCGTTATTGGTATCTCAGAACCCATTTTTATACCCACTAAATTGTTCCTTTTATGACTACGAAAATCCACACCTAGTGTCCACCCATTTCGTCAATTATAAATAGTATCAGGTTTTAAGGTCAGTAAAAGAGAAATACACTTTAATACTGCAAAAATTTACCGAGCACAATCCTAACTACTCGACTTGCCCACTATTTAGCAACTTCAATGAAAAACTTACCTATACTTGTCAAGATTTCCATCTTTTAACTTTTCACGTAGAAGGACACCATCTCCATATACTACAAACAAAACATTGTAAAAGAACACTTTAATACCTTGAACAGTTAATAGTATTATGCAAATATAAAGTTAGCGTTCTTTAGTCTGACTTAGTGTCATGTCTAGTGACGTCTTCAAAACGAATAGTTAACAAACCATCATTCCAAGCTCCTTTGCCATCTATTCAACGACTCTTTTGGCAACACTCACTGCTGCCAAACGTCTTGATTGAGTACAACCAACCATACCATTTTTCGTATAACCATCTTTGTGCAAATACTGCAAAAATAAAATACTACAAATGTTACCGATAAAATAAAGATGCAACATTTAACCAATATAGTATTCGTGTTCGAAATGTTACCTGAGGCGGTTGTGTTGTGTTTCTAGTATCAGACTCGCCTACAACCACAACCACTTGATTCTTTGGTATTACCTATTTAGTAAAACAGTAATATATAAGTTAAACATCACATTGAATTAAAATATGAATGTTTTAACATAAGGAAATTCAAACATTAAATGCAATCCCAAACAGACCCTTTAGTGTTTATGCGGACATTATTTTGAAGCTTACCTTCCAATAACAGGAAGAAGCATGTAAGATTTCTCTCATATATGATAATCCATTTTCGTCATATTTTGAAATAAAGATTTTAATCTGACTCCAATGGTTCATTTGGAAGAAAGTATTACCTTTTTAAAGAAGAGCTTGGTCTGACTCCAATGGTTCATCTGGGGATTCATCTGATGCCTTAAGACACTCATACATCTGTATTGTGGACATGAAATTGTACCTTGTCACCATCAAAAGGACCAGGAGGACTGGTCTTGTCATGCGCATGAGGATCTGGTTTGGAGAAAGCATTATTAGGGCTCGAGCCCACATCGTTATTGGCAGTAAAATATGCAGCACTTTAACAAATAATACGATATTTATAGAACCATGAAATGGGGAAAAATATTAATCAAACAATAAATAGTATCTGATTTGGTTACTTGGTGCTTCAGGCAACAAAAGTAAGTTATTTAAAGAAGGAAGTTGTGCATACATATTGAAGCGTTAAAGAGAACAAAAGTAAGTTATTTTTGTCCCATTTGACAACCTTTTGATATAGCATCAAGTTTCCTACTAACCCCTCAAATAAAAAAATGGATTTAAAATCGTAGGAGACAAAAATAAGAGTATCAAGAACCGATAGATGAATGATGTTTTAACTAAGAATCGTTATATACCTCTTAGCTTGTTCCTTTGTTGCAAGTAATTATGTAAGCACTATTTCCTAGAAAAACCATCAAAATGAGTATTTAATATTTGATAAACATCTGTATAAACCAGGTTATTTGGTTCGGAGAAAACTCAATACATACCGCTCATTACATGACCTGTTGTGCTCTTCTAACTTTGCTTTAGATCCTAAAATGAATCAAAATAGTTTAAATCCTGCAATAACAACAAAATAAATGATCATGTTGTGGAATTTTGTTCGTATCTAAACTTTCTATTTCAATCCAAGGTGTTCTTGGAGCTATAATATCGTTGCCTTAGTAGGATCAACCTGTTGCAGCCATTACATTAAGCATTTTCATCAAGCACTCAATATGCAACTTTATTATACGAAAAACTACATTCAAAAACACCAACATGTTACATATAAAAAGTAAATACGTGGTCAATGTTAAATTTAGTCAAACCCCTATACCTTCATTTGCAGTAGCTTTTAAAAAATCCCAGCTTAAGTTATAATCAAATGAAAAGTTTTTTGTAATTAAATTTCTTTAGGCATTTCATCAAACACTTGGTGTTCATACACTTAGAATATGTATCACTATCAATTACTGAAACATGTATAAGATTAACTGAAAACCAATCACCCAAAATCATATATAAAAAAACATAACTTTATCTAGTAAATAAATCCAAACTTAAGCAATCAAAATAAATACCTTGATGTGATGATAAATCATGAATGAGAATGAATTTTTTTATCAGCCTATTATCACAAAATCTATTGTTATATGAATTGTTAAAAATCGTGTTTTAGGGATAAGATAATGATTTTGTTGAAACGAAATATTAAAAATCATATTTCAAGGTTCAATGAACCACATGTAAAGTAATTCAAACTGCAGTTATAAACTTAACATACCTGGCGATTAAAGCTTCAATTTTGTCATAAGAACCCTAATAAATTCAATCAAGATCATGCCTTCGGTGTTGTGGGTTATGATTTATGTGATAATAGTTATGGGAGATTGAAATTATTTTAGGTTTGATTATGTGATTTGAATTTCGAAGTGTTCTCCGAATTTAATGGCCCTGCGTTTATTTTAGAAGTGATATGCGTTTCAATTCTGGTTTCCAAAATTTCAGTTGTGTTTCTAATGCCAAAAGTAAATACAGATTTACTAATTTACGATTTGTTATCTATTTTATTTTTTAAAAATATTCAACAATCGAATGAAGGATCCAATAAAATAACCACGGCCAGCTGTAAAACATCATAAACAATATCAATTAAATCACAACTGTATGTGTATGTATGTGGCAGTGAAAAAAACATACTTAGCATCCAATACAACAAAGGTCCAAGATTCTTTAACCTTGCATAAGGATCTTGATAAAGATTATATGGTTGCACCTCTAACCTTAAACATATCTAACACTTTTTCTTAAATTAAATAATTAAACGAAATCAATATTAGGTTTTAATGAACTTACATAACTCATTGTGAATTAGGGGGACAATTACAAAAGAGATTATATATATGAAACACTTGACTCTCATGGGCCAACTATTCTTCTTAATACTGAGAATCAATTGGTAGGCATGGTTTTCCAAAATGTGATTTTTATACTGAATGCTATAAATTCACAGATAACAACGACGACACCTATTACATGATGATTCAATTAGGCATATTACACAAAATAAATGCAAAAATCATATCTCTACACGAATATACATGTATTTGTCCAAGTTGTTCACCTACAATCTACTACCTGAATTTTCTATGAAGATTATTGTGAATCAAAGGTGAGGGGATTGAATTGAGGAGTGATTAAAGAGATGTATAGTGATAATACCTTTTTAAACTCCACCCTTTTCCAGTAAATAACTTTCGATTCATATTCTTAATAAAAAAATAACCGTGATCAATATTTTGCATAAAACATAAAAGAAAGAAAAAAAGAGACGTAAAACTCACCTCTTGTTCAGGGCAAAGATTGTAGATCCAATATATTTTCATAAACCTAGTTTCAATCATCGTATGGTGGTGGTGCGGAATTAGGAATCGCCAGTTTTCTTTGGAAAGAATTGATTTACCATTAAAGTGATGGCTTAATTGTTCTCTCTCATGAATCATTTTCTTAATAAATTGTAACTGAATTTTTTGAATGCCTTTGACTTTCATTAAACCATATCATTAATTGTAGGTTTTATATTAAATGCAGACATAAAAATATTTGAATTAAAAACAGGAATCGTCAGTTTTCTTTGGAAAGAATTGATTTACCATTAAAGTGATGGCTTAATTGTTCTCTCTCAAAAATCATTTTCTTAATAAATTGTAACTGAATTTTTTGAATGCCTTTGACTTTTATTAAACCATATCATTAATTGTAGGTTTTATATTAAATGCAGACATAAAAACAGAATTATACATTTAAATTAAAAATAACACTTTTTAAACTTAAACCTTATCTATTTTATTTTTTAAAAACATTCCACAACTACCATTGTGGTCTAGTGGTAAATGCATATGTTGTGGGTGCATAGACCAAGGTTCGAATCTTGTCAAAGCCTTTTTAGCACCAATTTATTTCCAGGATTTCCACTCATGCTGCATATGTGGCAAAATTAATGCACACGTGGACACATAAAAATGCTTAGGTGGCTTTCTTGGCTGCCTATGTGGATTAAAAAATGTTTAGGTGTCTTTAAAAGGTGATGACGTGAATTAAATTATGGTAAGGTGGCATTCTTTGATGATTATGTGGCATTTATGTCGCATGAGGTGGCATTGTTGTATCCTGTTATATATAATGTAAGATATATATATATATATATATATATATATGCATGCAACACTTGTAGATAGTCACACACACTTATTTCCTTAAGTAAAAAATCACACAAACTCTTTTTGTTCCTCTCCCTAACCCACGGCTAAAAAAAACACCCATAAATAATCCATACAATTTTTCTGATCAAGCATTCAAGTATTCTAACATCATATCTAAGGTATTCTAAGGTGTATTAAAGGCTTGGTTTAGTGTTTAAAAGGGTTAATCAAGAAAAGTGCAAGATTAGGGTTTCCTTGGAAATTAGGGTTTTCTAATCTTGGAAGCTTGGGTTTTGATTCTAAACTAGGGTTTAGAACTTGTTACTCTTCATCCTACTTCATCTTAAATTCATCTAAAAACCCTACACTCTTTATCTTTATGATTTATGTGTATATAATGTTTATATAGTAAATCACCAACTAGGAAATATATTAAGATGTGAAATGGATTTTTACACTTGATCATGGTTTGAAATACTTGTTCATATGTTATATTGATGTTAATAACATGTTGAGATGGAAGTATAAACATTATACAAGTGTTGGTTAATTTATAAAAAGTATATATAAATTAATTGTTTAAAAGTTTACTTGTTAAGTTATAAGTAAATAAATGAAAGGACAAGCCTTGGAAAAATGATGGACACAAAATCTAGAGGACCCTAAATATGTATGACATGTGATATGAAGTAAATTAAAAAGCTTGTACAAGGTTAATCAAGTAATATGTCATGAAACACCTTTTTTATAAAGTTTATATAATCTTTGTAAAAATCATAAAACCTTCTGATCAAATTCGAAATTTAAGATAATTATTTTATATTTTATTAAAAAACTACATGTCATGACGATCGTAGGCATATAGAGAATTCGAAAATCCGAGCTATAACGAAGAAGTTATGCCATTTGCAAGTTTACGATAATAAATACTTTTATAAAAATAATTTTATAAAAACAAATTACTATTCATTACAGAAACATTTTAGAAAATATCTTACTTAGATAGAACTTTTAATTACGAAGATGTGCTCGAAAGAATTACTAAAATCGGAGTTAAAACGAATAAGATATGACTTTTACGAGATTACGATAATTAAATTTATATAAATAATTTTATAAAGTGCATGAACAGTAAAAACCATTGTTCATCAGAGAGTTAAAAATATTAAAATGTAATATTTTGATATATCTTTTTTATACGAAAGCGTGGACATAAAGAACGTACAAAACGGACTTAAAACGAGAAAGTTACGACGTTTTTACTAAATAAATATTTATAAACATTTGAACTTTATAAATATTATTTCTCAAATACAATTAGATGGTGATGTAACTATATATAATTATAAACGGCATTAGTTATTCAAAGTACTTAGTGCTCATACGACCTATAATTAATTAGGTTGCATTAGGACACTTACGTGACACATTTTCATTCTGTGATTTACTTTGTTGATTCGTTCACTCAAGGTGAGTTCATAGCCTCATGTTTTACATTTACAATGATTTACAAGTTTTGGGGTGAGAAACTTGCATGGTTTTTTTCAATTGGACACAAGTGGACATTTTTACATTATGATTACGTGTTTACCTAAGTAGCGATAACCCTCTGAGCCCACAATCATGAACTGTCAATTACTGTGCAAGCGCGAATGTTATGAATAGATCTATTTGGGATTGACATTCCCATTCAGACGATTAGCTATCACTGGACAAACGAACGTATACCATGTCGGATTTGGGATGTTGCGGGTTAGAACATCATCACGGGCAATGTTGGCAATTTATATTGCAATTCATTTATGTCGAGCTTCAATGTCATGAGCTTAGAGAAACGTAATTACATTTTTGTGATGTTTGAATATGTTGCATTATCATACACTTAGGAAATCTAATGGTCCCACATTATATATTGTACAAACCTATGAATTCACCAATATTATTGTTGATGTTTTAAAGCATGTTTTCTCAGGAGGTCAATGAGGTACAAGACAGGGGATACGTTGGTGTCGTATTTTGAAAGTCATGTGCATTAAAGATTTGGTTGCATTACATTTTAGGGAAATATTTGTTATGTGCTAGAATCTTTGTATTTTGAACAATAAACAAGTGAAGCTATGGGCTTTTGTAACAAATAATTTGTTTAAATCCAATGTATAAGTTTTACGACTCTTTTTAAGGTCGTTCTCATATATATCTTATGCTATTGATCTATGAAGTAACACTCCCATGACCCATATTCTGTTGTGACCCAATTTGAGGGTGTTGCAGATTGGTATCTAGAGCCAAGGTTATAGAGAACTAGGTCAAATGTTTTTACTTGGACTATAACTGTTTTCAAACATTGCATTCATACAAAGCGGTTTTCATGGGACATACACTCACTAGTTGTTGCATTAGTTGGTTAGACTAGATGCATTCATGATTGATATACGTGTTTATAATATATATTATGTATATTACGATAAGAGTCTTATATTAATACTTATATAAGCTACTTTTTATTGTCACAGATTTTGTCATGACGGATTTACAGCATTCCACGGTCGTTCTCATATATATCTTGTGCTATTAATCTATGAAGTAACACTCCCATGACCCATATTCCGTTGCGACCCAATTTGTGGGTGTTACAATTATCCACTACCGTGGCGAGACATAATTTGTTTTGAGACTTATTTCCTAATTTCATTACGTATAAGCCATTTTTCCTAATCTCGTTTCCTATGGTTTTACCATCTTTAATTATTTCACTACCTTCTTCCTTGAATAAGACTTGACACTTATTGTCACAAATTTGACCGACACTAAGTAAGTTAAAAGCTAAGTTATCTATGTGTTCTACATTAGATATAGTAAGAGAGTCATTAGAGATTGTACCTTTTCCTATAATTTTTCCTTTTAAGTTACTTCCAAAAACAACGTTACCACCATCGTATGCTTTGTAGGTAAAGAATAAACTCTTGTTACCAGTCATATGTTTGGAGCAACCACTATCTTTGATCTACTCATCCGGTTTCAAGCATGTTCTCAAGCATACCTATTTCAACAAAAACAAATTCAAGCGTTTGGTCCCCAATATCTTATAGGTCTGAAAATGTTAGTGTCGTACATCCCTTGCATTTGTTACAATTAATTGCGATATTGAAATGCGATACAATTTCCCATATGTACGAAGCCTTGATTTTGTTGGTTGTTCCAATTCATAGGGTAGAAGTTTTGATGAATTGGTTGTCTATAGTTTCTCCTTGATTAAGGTATGTTGTATCTTGGTTGAGAAGAGATGTTTCTTCTAGGTGGAGGTGTTTTCGGTCTAGACTGGGTTTTGACATAACCTATACCGCTTTTAGGTGATGGTTTTAAAGATACGTTAATACCTAAATGACCAATTAAACCACAAAACAAAACTATAAAAATGGCAAAAATATTGCTTTGTTTTTTGTGTTTTGTTATTTGTAGTGCAGGTACGATTATATCAAAAATCAAAGAAAAAACCTGTCAAGAAAGGGCTAACACGGACTCGAGAAACGGCAGAGCTCAATAGAGCCAAAGATGCAAAGCAAAGCCAGAAAAATCAACCCTTCAGTCAAATTGGTCAAAACTTTGGTCAACAGTAGGTTTACCATAAAAAGACAAAAAACCACAATTACTCCAAAAGATTACACAAATGGTCCTTGGACTCTAAATGGGCCCTTAAACCTTAAATACCATACCCGGATCAAAAGCCCATAACCAAAGCCCAAAATCCCTAGCCCAATACCCTTTTATAAAACCACAGGGACTAATTCTGCCAAACTTGGAAGACATTTTACACTACATCTTTTATAAAACAAAGAGAAGGACTGATTTTGCCATTTGCCCAAAGTTTAAAACGAATTACCCTTTTACAGTTTAAAAAAGGCGCCAAGATCATGATCACTGTTCATCATCCCCTACCTTTCACCACACAGTCAAAAACAAAGGGCTTTTCACAATTAAGGGGTACAATGGACTATTCAAGTGATCAAGAACATGATGGCAGGGACAAATTAGTCACTTCAAGGGCTCTTATTGGACAAGATAGCAAGGAATTTCCCGTGGCATGAGAGAAACACAAGAGGAAAGAGTAATTTGCACTGGATGCACTCTCAAAACAAGCACAATCAAGTAAACCACACGGATGCCACGCTGGCAATCCATGTGAGTTATCACTTGATCTAACGGCTTAGGATTACTCTCCAATCATTGTGTGATTGTACGATCATGATTAAAAGGAGCGTGGGATGCAAGCAAGTGCCTAGAATCTTCATCAGCAGGCTATAAATAGCCTTCACTATCACACACACACACCATCTAGGGTAGGAGTAGGAGGAGAGTAGTATAGGTAGCTTATTTTATCAGCTTATTGTCTTTTCAATATTGTAAGTTTACTTCTTAAAGCTCTGTAATCGTTTTTATATTAATGAAATCCAGTTTTCAAGTTTAATTCGTGTTTTAAGCTAAGTTTTTTTAATATGGTTTTTACTTATTAAGCTCTTAATAAGCTCTAGTGCTCTCATAAGCTCTTATTTAGCTTTTTAAGTCTATAAGCTTAAATTGAAGTTTAAATAAATCTTAATAATACTCAAATCATAAAATCAGCCTAATTACCTTTGCTTTTGGACTTATGAGCTTTTTGGAAGGAGAGCCAGTTAAGGAAGGGCTCTCATGGACTTTTACTGGCTTATCCTTAGATAAGCCAGAGCTGTAGATAAGCTCTAAGAGCCTATAAGCTTCTATTAAGCTGAAGCAAGCTGTAAGTTCCCTTTTAAATTTCTTGTTTTAATTCTCTTAGCATAGCTTAGTTTAATTGCTTAATAAGTAGCTTAAATTGTTCATTAATTGCTTATTTTCTTTACTAGTAGCTTATTTGTGCTTATATATCTATATTTGTGCTTATCCTTCATCTGTTTTCAGCTTAAGCTTTTTAGATCTTTGTTTTTCATTTACTTGTCTAAAATCCATAAAAAACAAAAAATGTCTAGTTTAGTTTGTAGATTTCAATTTCTAGCTTAATAGATTATAGATTCATGTTTAAATAGTTTGTTATAAGCTGTTAGTTATCTGGTATTAAGGCCTTGTTAAGTGGATTCTCATTTTAAGCTTTAGCTCAAATCTGTCAAGTAGTATAAAGGAGTGTTTGGTTTAAGCTTGTTTGACCACAAAAAGTCAAAGTAAGCTCTTAATTTGTTTAAGTCAGCTTTGATTTCACTTATAATCATTAGGAAAAGAGTTTTTAGAATTTAGATTTCAAAAATAAATAAGTTAGGGGTTAATTTGAGTGATCCTGCACCAGGGGAGGTATTTACCTTAAGCTTTGTTGTAGGATTTTGATTTGAGCTTCTTAGGCTTTAGACTTGTGTTACATTGTCATAAGACACTCTCAATAAGAGTGTTTAGTGTAGGTCTTTACACTTTAGTTGCCTGCAAATTTAGTTTTGGCCTTTGCCATTAGCACTAGCAGTAGTAACCTCAGTTACTACTGCTATCCCTTTAATCTTCAGCTTTTGTTTGTAGAAGTTAGGATCTTAAACTATAGTGTCTTTTAGTAATCATATAGCTTAATATAGATTAGAGTTTGTTTTTTTATTTCCAGCATTAACTTCTAGTTTACATTAGCTTGTAAAAGTAAATAAAAACTCAAAAGCCTAAAAACAGTAGCTCGTAGACTTAAGTTCTTAATTCTAGATTTTTAGCTTAAACACATCATAAGCTTTCCATAACAGTTTTAAGTTTGCAATTTGAGCTTAAATTGAATCTTGTGCTAGTGCTTAAGTGAAAGTTAGCTCAAAGGCTCACTTACTGTGACAGTTAATTCATAAGCTCTTTTTGAGCTTATTTTTGACTTTGAGCTTATTGTCCCTTTATTAAAAGTGCTTATAATTGCAGCTTAAGTAGCTTTGCATTTCTAGCTTGTAGACATCCCAAGGTAATCTAGAACACTTATGGTTTTTGAATTTGAGCTTATTTGAGCATTTACAAGTGGTTAAGTAGAATCCAAGCAAAAGCAACTAAAACACCAACCTTTCTGAAAAACTTTTAATAAGCTGTTTTAGAAACATAATTTTAAGTTTCAGCTTAGTACTTGTTTTTATTAAAATTGCTTAAAAACGTGTCTTCTTTAAATTCTAGTAATTAGTTTTTGCAAAAAGTTAAAAATAAAAAAAATAACAAAAGGGGTATGGTTGCCAACCTCGAACCCTATACCTCCTCCTTATAGACACCAACATTAAAATAAACATCAAGCTCATTAGCACAATCCGTTTATATCTCCTTTCTTTTATTAAGAAACACAATTTTTGACTTAAAGCCCCATTAATAAGCCGAACTTTTTAAGCTTTTACCGGCTTATTTAGTCAATCTTTAGCCTTTTTTATTTTTCCTTAAATCTTTATAACTTTATAGACTTTTCCTGAATTTTTCACATTTTTCCATCAATTAGTTTATTTTTAAAATAGTTTTTCGAAAATTAAAATCTTAGAAAATACAAAAAAAAATAGAAAAAAGTTCAGAAAAAACAAAAAATAGTTGTTTTAGTTTTTAAAAAATACTTTAAGTTTTACATTAAGAAAAATCATTTTTCACCACTTTTAGATTTAATTTCATTTTGAGCTTGTAATTTATCGTTTAAAAATAAGATTTTAATATTAAAAATAGTTTTTGATTTTTATGTTATTATGGAACTTTTTTCAGTTTAAACATATGATATTTTCTAATTTTTTAGGACTTAATTTGCTATTTTATAAGATTTAATTAGATTAAAATAGTTTTAAATTCATAATAATTTCAAAAATAATCAAAAAAATATTTTTCTTTTTCTTAAAATTTTCTTTTGTCCTATTTTAGGTTTAGAAATTAAGTTTACATTTTTAGGAGTTAGTTTTAGTATATTTGCTTATTTATCGCTTTTAGTTGCTCCGGTTAATTTGTTTAAGTATTTAATAGCTTTTAATTGTTCGTTTTAATTGTTGCTTTTATTTAGTAATTATAGAAACTTAAAAATATCTTTTCTTTCATTCAAATCATAATCCGAGCTAAAACGTGGTTTATATTTCACAAGTCGTTAGGGAAACGACCCGGGTGATCATACTTCCCGGTTAAATATACGTATTATATATTATATATATATCTTTTAGAGTGAATTTTCCTTAGGGAATTTTCTTAATTTCTCTTGTGGTAATATATCGTATATTTTATAGTGTATATAAAACACAACAATCAGTTTTTGGCGCCGTTGTCAGGGACTTGTGTTAAAGATTCCGTCGTTTACGTTTGTTGATTTGGTTTGAAGATCCTTTCGTCCTCGAATGTTTCATTTTTGTTAAATATTTCAAAAAATCCAAAAAATATATATATATAAAAAGTAAAAATATTTTCTTTTTAGTATAGTTATCATATAAAAATATAAAAAAATCAAAAATATAAAAAATTGTTGTCCTTTTAAAAAAAAGAAATAAAATACACAAAGTTGGTAAACGAACACCAACATATAATATTCTCAATTGAGGTATTATCATAAATAAGTTCCGGTGAACTTGAAAAGTTCCCAAATCGAACCAAAGATTCAAAAACTTGCCATTTGTGTCACTTACGAAATACGGCTCACCTTGAAAAGAAATTTTTAAGAGTTACCGTGAAGTAAGTTGATTATTTGGTTTTAAGTTGTCTTTCGTGTATTCGTTTAAAATAGATTGCTAAAAAAAATTAGTGTAATTTTTGTTTTTTTATTCATTCTTTAAATTATTAGTGCAAGCGGCACTACGATCTCAAGCTCGAAATCGTCAAAAAACAATTAACAACGTTATAGATAGAGGAACCCGAGGTTCCAATTGCACACAATCGTACCAGGGGTCAATGCTACAAGCTCCCATCAGGGATTCGAAGAAGCAATTGTTGTTCCACCGATAAATCAAACAATTTTTGAGCTTAAACAACCTTTGATTAAATCCTTGCAAAGTAATAAGTACACGGTAGACAAGACCCTCATAAACCATCTTCGATTTTTTCAACAAAGTCACTCAACGTTTAGACATCCGAAGTTCTGAACTTCGATTAAGCTTTTTGCTTTTATCCATTCTCTCTGACGGTGAAGTCCGAAGATTGGTAGATAATGAACCTCCTAGATCGATTCTAACGTGGGATATCTTGTCTCGAAAATCATAAATATTCTTCCACCTTCAAAACAACTTGCCTCGAAACAAAATCATACTTTCTTACCAAGAACCAAATGAAACCTTCAACAATCATGGGAACGTTTCAAGAACTTCTTCGACATGTCCTCATCATGTTTCTCGAATTACACCAACTTGATACTTCTACACTTCCATGAATACCAATGAATCCAGTGCCTTAAGATATCCACCACGGGAGGCAATTTTTTTAGATAAGATGCTCGAGAAGGGTAAGCATAAGCGAAAGTAATCAAAGTGCGTTATTCAAGAAGTCGTCCTAATGATTCAAGAGCGATTACGAATGCTCCTTCTTCTACTTCTTCACCTTCCAATAATTCTTCGAATTCAACAAATGGCCGCCTTACAAAGAAAACAAAATGAATATTCGAAATGAGCGGTTTAGAGAAACGATTAGTGAAATAGAAATGCTACACTCCGCTACCGTCCAAAGCCGTCGAGGAGTTTGTGACACATGTGGGTTTCTAATCATAATTTCAACATTGTTGTTTACAAGGAGCGATTATCCGTTTTTCTGATAACATTTATCAACTCAACAAACCGCAGCCGATGCAACTTTGTTCAAAGGAATCCTCCTAATTTGGCAAACCAAATGAGACCACCGGGTTTCAATCAACCAAATTTTCAAAGCAACCAAGGAAACCAAAACCGATATCAAGGAAACAATTTCAATTCGAATCAAAACCGTGGAGGAAATTTCAATCAAAACCGTCAAAACAACCAAGGAACCGTTTATCAAACCCCCACCAACCAACAACCAACAAATCAACCTTGTGGTTAAATCAGGCTTTTAACCTCCCTTATTCACAAATTCAAGGATGTTTTCTAAAACGGATTATAAAAGTTATGCTAAAGCTAATGAGCGAACATGAAAACTGGCAAATAAGTTGGATAATTTTCAAGTAACCAAAATTATTTCAAGATAACAATATTCTCAAAAGAGCAAGATGATTTTCAAAAGATATCTTATTTTCATGCAAAAACGATCATACCAACCAGCTCGAGTTCAATACGTTACCAATGCATACCATGTCCCAAATCCTAGGAACGAAGCCGAAGGCAATAACCACCGAAGTGGTGCCTTCATCTGACGGACTCCAATTCCACGCCGGTGGTGTAAAAGGAACTGAGGTACAAAGGATAAGAGCTACTAGCACCGAAGACATCCAACCTCCTTAGGTCCAAGATCAAACAAAGAAACAAAGAACCCATCAAGAGCCTTCTTATTTCACAAAAGACTAAGACTAGTTTGCCTTACCCTTCGAAGACTTGCAAAAGATAAAATTCAGTGAAATGATGATAATCCAAGCTTCAAATTTTATGAAATATGTCCATAATCATCACATTGAGAATAATAAAGTTCGCGGATGCTCTCAGTCATATGCCAAAGGTTGCTCCAATTTCAAAAGATGCTTAATAACAAAGAAAGTTAATCGAGTTAAACCCAAGACACCTTGAAAAAAATGGTAGTGCGGTTGTCTCAAAAAGCTTCCGGAAAAGTGCTAGGTGACCCCGTCCGATTCTTATTCATGTGAATTTATAGAGTTTGATTAATTGCTTGCCCTACCTATTAGAGCTAGCATAAATCTCATGGCCTCTTTTCCATTTAGAAAAGCTTGGACTCCCGGGCCTAAATGATACTAAATCTGTTAGAATTAGCCGACCAAACAATATCCAAACCAACCAGTGTACCGAAAATGTTTTTTTGTCAGTAGGAAAATTTTTACTTTCGGCGACTCTGGTTGTTCTTGGATTTATAGCCGATCCTTCGAGTACCATTATACTCGAGAGACTTTTCTTTTTTTTTTTTTTTTTTTTTTTTTTTTTTTTTTTTTTGATTTTTTTTTTAGACAGCTCATGCTTTAAATTGATGTGAGAAGGAGAATAACGCTTAGAAATGAAGATCAATCTTTAACCCTTAAATTGTTGATACTCCTTCTATTTCATACAACAATCCTCGAATCTATGAAGAAAGTTGATCTGTATTGATGTTACGTGTGAAGAATGCCCCCCCACTCACACGAAGTCTTAGAATTTTCCGACTCAGTTGCATATGGTCAAACCTTCACAGATACGATCCGATTGTTTCAAATTCTTCTCCGACTCTCACTCCTTTCGGGGATAGTGATTTTCTACTTTTGGAAGAAGCTGATACTTTTCTTGCTATAGCCGATGATCCAACTTCACCGGAAGTTGATGAAGCTTATTATGACCCAGAGGGGGACATTCTTCTTCTCGAATCTTTTCTCAATAGTGATCCTTCGCTATCACTAAATCAAGGAAATTACTTACCGAAATCAAGAAAGAGCTTAAAGTTTGTAAAATCTACCAGACTCTTCAATCGATGAACCTCCTGAGTTTGAACTTAAGGACCTTACCCAACCTCATCTCGAATACGCCTTTTTACAATAACAATAAGTTATGCCTGTTATAATAGCCAAAGATTTGATTGATGATAAAAGACCGCTCTCATAAAAGGTTCTTAAATCACCAAAGCAAGCAATTGCTTGAAGCTCTCTGACATTAAGTTACACTTCGAATTTGTTCTCCGTCATAAAATTCTAATAAAGATGACTATGAACCAGCGTCCAACATCAGAGAGGGTTAATCCAAAGATCCATGATGTCATTTAACAAAATTTGAAAAACTTCTTGACGTTGATGATTTATCCATCTCGATATCCTTGGGTGAGCCCAGTAAATACTTATACCAAAGAAAGGCGGAAATGACCGTAGTAACCAATGAAATAACGAATTAGTGCCACAAAGACTTGTAACGAGGATGAGAGTATGCATATATTATCGCAGTTTGAGAACGAAGCTACAAAAAAGAACCAGTTCCTTTGTCTTCATGAATTCAAATGCTTGAGAGACTCGCAGAAAGAGTACTATGTGTCCTCACGGTTTCTCGTGTTAGTTTCTAAATTCCCAATCGATCGCAAATGACCAAGAAAAGACCAAATTACCTGCCCTTAACGAACGTTTGCTTTATCGCCGAATGCCTTTGGTTAATGACAATGCACCAGGCACATTTCAAAGGTGTATATGGCATTTATTCCAAGACATGATTGAAAAGACAATGAATCTTCATGATGATTTCTCGGTTTTTGGAATTCTATTTCTACCTCCTCACCAATCAAGCAAAAATGCTTAAATGGTGTGAAGACCTAACTATAGCTCTAAATTGGAAAAAAAGCATTCATGGTGAAAGAAAGGTATCGTACACGGACACATAAGATCTCAAAGAAAGGAATTGAAACTTCGACAAAGCTAAGATCAATTGATTCAAAAGCTACCTCACCCAACCACCGTTACAGGGAATTCGAGATATGTTAACTTGGCATAGCTGGCTTTTATCGCATAATCATCAAAGACTTTTTATCAAAGATCTCCTCGACCCATGACCATCACTTAGAGAAAACACTCCTTTTTATCTTCTCGTAATATAGCATACTAGCCTTTCAAACATAGAAAAAGAAGCTAACCGAAGCTCCAAATTCTCTTGCTCCAAATAGGACCAACCTTTTGAATTATGTGTGTATGCAAGTGATTATGCAAACCAGTGCGGTTCTAGGGCAAAGGATAGAGAAGCATTTCGACCAATCATTATGCAAGTAAGACAATGACAAAGCAGAAACGAACTATACAACAAGGAAAAAGAGATGCTTGCATATTGTTTTACCTTGAGAAGTTTTGATCATATCTTATCAGGAACAAAAGTGTTGAGTTTACACGGTACCAACTCCGCATTGAAATACCTCTTCATAAGACAACGGTCAAAGCAAGATGCTTAGATGGTCTTACTTCTTCAAGAATTCGATATTAAATTTATAGATACCAAACGGAGCTGAAAACTTTGTCAGCCGACCACCTCTCTGCGTCTTGAAAAAAACCCGTATGAGAATGTTTTGTGATCCTAGGGAGATTAATGAAGCCTTTCCTCCTGAAACATGAAATACTGTGACTTCTCAAGATTGACTAAAATATCCCGTGGTTTTCAGATATAGCCGAAATTACCACGCTGGGAAATTTTCTCATCAAAGGAAATGTCAACTCAACAAAGAAGGCGTTTTCCAAGGATGTAAAAGCATTTACTTTTGGGATATCCCTATCTCTTTCGTACATGTGCGGATCAAATCATCCTAGATGTTTTATTGCCAGAAGCCACTTGAAATCCTCAAAGCTTGTCATGAAGGACCCACCGGGGGCCATCATAGTGCTAATATCACCGCTCAGAAAGATTTTAATGCCGTTTTCTTTTTGGCCTACGATTTATAAGGATGCTTACGAATTGATCAAGTCCTTTGATGCATGTCAAAGACAAGGCAAAATCTCTCAACGTGATGAGATGCCTCAAAATGCAATCCAAGTTTGTGAAATTTCGATGTATGGGTATTGATATTATGACCATATCCTTCATCAAGAGAAACACATATATTCCGTAGCCGTCGATAATCTTCCAAATGGGTGAATGCAAGTCGCTCCCCACCAACGATGCTAGAGTATTTCAAATTTTGAAAACCCTTTCTCCTTTTGGGCACGGAGCTATCATAAGCGATCGTGGGACCCATTTCTGTAACGACAAATTTGATAAAGTTATGTCACATAGGTATCATACATCTTCAATCTACCGCTTACCACCCTCATACTAGTGTCATGTTGATGACAGATATCGTGGACTTAAAAGAATCTAGAAATGACATAGGAGAAAACCGTTCCTCAAGGTCCAGACAAGTTATACGAAGCAATTATGTGGCATTCCGAACAGCTTACAGACACCAATCGAATGCACCCCTACAAGCTATTATGAAAATCGTAGTCAATTTACCAGTTAGCAAGAAACATAAGGTCATATTGGGCTCTAAGCATGCCACCATCGATCTCAAAACCGCGGTGGATCAGCAAAGCTCCAACTTAATGAACTTAATGAGCTTCGAGATCGAAGCTCAAGGAGAATTCATTAAGCTGACAAGAGAAGACGAAGAAACTATCACGTTCAAAAGATCAAGAATCGAATCATCATGTTAGTGATCAGAGTCTTACTTTTCAACTCCCCGATTAAATGTTCTCCGGAAAAGCTCAAGTCTGAAGTCCGTCCTTTCACTATATACCAAAGTTTTTCCTTATGGCACACCAAATTTCTCATCCAAGATGGGTTCAATTTCAAAGTCAACTGCCACCATCTTAACCATTACTATGGAGGGGAAACACCACATGTTATCCGGATCTCCAACTTTCCCAAAGGACAGACTAATTCAGGGATCGAGTCGAGCTGACTCGTGGCCAAAACAACCGCTTTCGAGGAGTTCACCCATGCTTAATCCATTCACTGTTCTATTTTCTAAATAATGATGTTTGAAGTTTGTGGCTATCCTCTCTAGTTTTTCCCGTTGTTGTTGTTTTTCTTGTGCAGTTCTTGCAGATTAACCCCTAAAAATTCTGAATACTCTCGTGTCCGGTGTTGTAATCCCGTTTCACCACGATCTTCTCATCCATAGTTTTAAAGTTAGTAATTGGGGAGATCCGATATCCGTTTCTTCATAACGATTCACTTTATCTTTGCATAATTCATAAACGGCTTAGATTATCGTAGAACCCGACTTTAAACATTGAGGAAATTTTTTCATTTTAGTTTGGAGAATCTAAACGATTGACCTTTACCTGCTATTGTTTTGTCTCACGTACCCGTTTTCCATAAAATAGCAAAAAAATAATTAATTTTATAAGATCTTATTTGTAGGAAAGAATAAAAAAAATAATAAAAAAATAAAAAATAAAAAATAAAAAATAATAAGTGATAAGACAAAAATGTAGGGTTTTCACTTGTAAGAAATAAGAATAATTTTTGACCCGATCGAACGTGTAGAAGTTCTAGATTTCTTCCCTTAACAATTAATGATGATAGTTTTTAAGCTAGACTCATAAGACTTTAAACATGCTAGACCTTGAAATCATTAGTAATATAAAGACTTGTGCTAATCCAAGTAGATTTTAAATATGCCAATATTTTATATATTCTAAGTATTTGGAATTTCTTATTAGAAATTTTAAATATTGCAAAGAATAAGAGATGATATGTTGTTTACGAGTTTAGGATGACTAACATAGTTATTTGGCGAAACTTAAAAGGGCATATAAGAAACTTGGGTTTTTCTTCCCGAGTCTTAAAATGGTAAATTATACGTAGTTCTTTTTAATTTTTATACAAATTAGAGTTTATACTCTTAAAATCTAAATCACATATTTTAGAGAAAAAGCTTATCGATGATGAAGTCAAACATCGTTGTAAATAAGAATATTAGTTCAAGTATTATACATGGTTTTCTAAAAAAAATATTTTTTTTGCAAAAATAATGTTTAAAATAAAATAAAAAAAATTATTAGTGGTGAATAAAAAAGAAGCAAATTATAAAATCCTTAAGTCTTAATAATTAATATACAAACTCCATCGCAATAAAGAACATGGGCATTTGAGTCGTTCGCTCCCAATGTACATCGAAAGAAAAGGGTGGAGGATGTAATTTAGGAGTATTAGTATCATAATAAGACACGAGCCTCTTGGCCGGAGGCGTGGCCGATGTGTGTCCGCAAGAACAAGTTTATACCAGTTCCTAGCCAAAAAAGTTAAATATTAAATAATAAGTTCAAGTAAAGAAAATAAAAATAAAAGTTTCATTTCTAAACCAGGTATTCTTTTGAACTAAGGATGCAAAAGTCTACAAGGCTTTTGCATCGAAGTCCTGCGTTTTCGATATAATTCACCGAAGGGGTTTCAAAAGCCTTACACTACCACGACGGTGGGATGCTAGAGAAAAGTCAATTAATGGTACAAGTGAACAACGATTTCTTAGCTAAGAGGTTTTTGATTTGCTTTGATTGTGATCTGCTAAGATATTAACATATGTAGCCAAAAAGCCCATGTGTAAAGCTTGGCCATTTCAACTATCTATATGTTGATTTAAATGGTTTAAATAAATTTGAGCAAACACACCTAATATATAATTTTGTCGAAGAGCATTCACAAGTTGTAATTATAAGAAGTCTAGCATCTTAGTTCGGAAATTAGCAGTGATACTTATTTTTAAGCTTAGCATGGAAAAGTAAAAATCGGAATGATAAAGGTTATCTTTTAGACACTTAATAGTGCTTTTTGTTCTATGATCCGTAAGTTACCAATGAGGTATTGAAAACATTACATATAAGTCTACACCAATAAGTTGTAGTTATGGGGTGGGGGGTAGATAATTATCAAGAACAAATCATAACAAGGAGAAAAGAATTTTTGAAAATGGAATTCGGGTTTTTATAACTTGTGATCTCTTATCCTCTCAACAAAAAAATCTTTGCAAATTTCAAATGTTTATTTGGGAAGTTTCGAGGTATATAGGTTATAAGGCATGTGATATTGCGTAGAGCATGCAATCGTTTAGTTAGGGGAATTTTGATAAGTGTAAACTACACATATCTGTTAATACCTAAAATGACCCAATTAAACCCAAAACAGACCAAAAATGGCAAAAATATGCTTGTATTTGTGTTTTGTGTGTGCAAGTACGGATATATCAAAAATCACAAGAAAACAGTCAAAAACGTGAAACTACCGACACGAGAAACTAAAGACTCAAAGAAGCCAAAGATCAAGCCCCAAAGCCAGAAAAAAAGTCAACCTTCAGTCCAAATAGGTCAAACAATTGGTCAAAGAAGATTTAACCGATAAAAAACAAAAACCCACAATAGCATTACGCGTAACTTTCCAAAAGTTACACAAATGGTCCCTAAGCCTAAATGGGCCATACCCGGATCCAAAAGCCCATTACCCTAGCCCAACCCCTTTTATAAAACCACAAGGACCATTTCTGTCATTTATGAAAGTCCTTTTTACACCTTACTTTTTTTTATAAATAAACCAGAGGGACCAAAGTTGCCAATGTCCCATACTCACCCCCCATTTACCCGTATAAGTAAAAATGGCAGGAAAAGCCGTTTTTACTATTCACATTCTCCCCCGTTTTACCCTCCTGTCAAATCAAAGGGGTTTTTATAATTAAGGGTCAAAATGAGTAATTCAAAGGTTCAAGTACATCATGGCAGGGAAAAACGTCACTCAAGCATTCTCATTGGCCATTACCCACAAGAAGGACACACGTGGATAGTGAAGAAAACACACGGGGAAGTGGAATTTGCTCTAAATTATGCCTAAAAGAAACACAAGGTGTCTCAATCACGGATTGCCACGCTGGCAATCCGTGTGAGCTACCTAGTAATCTAACGGCTAATTATGATTTGCCAATCATTAAAGAATTGTACGGCAGAGATTTAAAGGAGCTTGGGAAGCAAGGAAGCCCTAGAATGTTCTCTCAGCAGCTATAAAAGGCCTCACTATCACACACACACTAGACCCAGTTTTTTTAGTAGCTTTTATTATTAGTAATTTTTAAGTTTTAGCTTAATTTAGGTAACTTTTGTAGTAGCTTATATTATTTAAATCCGTTTTTAGCTTATTGTAATCTCCCTTTCAAAAGTATTGTAATCTCTTTTCAATTAATGAAATCATAGTTCTCTTTTATATAAACCGTTTTTACTTAAAAAGCTTTAATAAATTTAAATGTCATGTTACTGTTTTATAAGCTCTTCAAACGCTCTCTAAGTCTATAAGCTTAGATTGAGCTTAAACAAGCCTTAATTAAACTCAAATCATAAAACTAGTTTATTACCTTGTCTTATTTGGATTAAAAGCTAAGTGAAGGACACCGTATCATGGAAGGTCTCCAAGACTAATACTTGCTTAGTTCTAATAACCAAGCTGTTGATTACCTCCAATTGAGCCATAGTTTCGTTAGCTGAAGCAAGCTTAAGTTCCCTTTATTAAATTTCTTGTTTAATCCTCTTTAGCATAGCTTAGTTTATTTGCTTAATAAGTAGCTTAAATTGTTCATTAATTGCTTATTTTCTTTACTAGTAGCTTATTTGTGCTTATATATCTATATTTGTGCTTATCCTTCATCTGTTTTCAGCTTAAGCTTTTTAGATCTTTGTTTTTCATTTACTTGTGTAAAATTAATAAAAACATAAAACATTTCTAGTTTAGCTTTTAAATTTCAAATTCTAGCTTAATAGATTATAATTCATGTTTAATTAATTGTTTATAAGCGGTTAGTTATCTTGTATAAATGAGTCCTTGTTAAGTAGATCTCACTAAGCTTTAGCTCAGAGTCATTCAAGTAGTATACAGAGTGTTTAGGCTTTAACCGCTGTGATAGAACCATGACAAGACAAAGTTAAATGTGCAAAACCATTTGAGACCATCTTTGAAATCATTAAAAAAACATTAGAAAAGAGACTACACAAGCTAGTTTTTAAAAATTAAAAGAGTTGAGCTTAAATTTTTAGTTTTCTGCACCAAGGGAAATATTTCTTTTGAATTCACTTGTCAAATTTTGAACCACATCTAAGGATTTGTTCTGCTTGTATATTGTGTACACACTCAAACAAAAGTGTTAGTGCAGGAACAACCCACTAGGTTACCCTACAAATTTGGTTTGGCTTTTGCATTGTATCAGCAAGTACTAACTAGTAGTTAGTACAGCTGATCTTATTAGTCTCATTTGAGTTAGTAAAACATAAGGATTTAGGTTCTTAAAGTTTCGTAGCCAAAGTTTGTTAAGTTAAAACATAGACTAATCTTATTTTCTATTATAGCTTAATTGATTAGGGGCAATTTAGCTTTACAGTTTATAAAAAAAATCAAACACCAAAAACAGTAGTAACAAAAGATTATTTTTTTTTAATTTGAATTTCTAGCTTTATAGATCAGGTTTATCATAAAGTTATATTAAATTTCATTTCTAGCTTTATAGGATCAGGGTTTATCAATAGTTTCATAGCTTAATAGTTATTAATAAGTTTTCAAAATTCATAGTCTAATATAGCTTAATGTGTCTTTTAGCTTAAATAGATTTTGAGCTTTTTAAGTTTCTCCCTGAGTTTAGCCTTTTTATCTCCTATTTCAGTTAGCTTAATGTGTTTTCAGCTTAAGTAGCTTTGCATTTCTAGCTTGTAGACATCCCAAGGAATCTAGAACAGCTTTTGGTTTGAAATTTGAGCTTATTTTGAGCATTTTACAAGTGGTTAAGTAGAATCAAGCAAAAGCAAGCTTAAACACCAACTTTCTGAAACAGCTTTTTAATAAGCTGTTTTAGAACTTAATTTTAAGTTTCAGCTTATACTTGTTTTGTTAAAAATGCTTAAAAACATGTCTTCTTTAAATTCTAGTAATTAGTTTTTGCAAAAAGTGAAAAATAAAAAATAACAAAAAGGGGTATCACTTTCTGATTCAGCAGCTTTCATAAGCTCTTTGTGAACTTAATTTTGGTTTTCAGCTTATGTTTCTTTCATTAAAGTTGCTTAAAAATAAGTTCTTAATAACTTCTAGCATTCAGTTTTTTGAAAATAAGCAAAAATAAAAAAAATAGCAAAAAGGGGTTGCCAGACCTCGAACCCAAGACCTCTCTCACACAAACCATACGTCTTACCATCATGCTTCAATAGCTCATCCAACCTCTTCTCTCCACATTAAATACTTATACACATTTTAATTTTCCTTTATTAATATAAGCCGTAGCCTAATAAGCCCTTTACTCAGCTTATTCGATAAGCTGAGTTGTTACTTTTAATTTTCTAGTAATCTTTGTTACATTTTAGATTTTTCCTGAATTTTTCGTAATTTTCCATCAATTAGTTTATTTTTAATAGTTTTTCGAAAGTTTTAATTTTAAAAATAGTTAAAAATAGTTTTCTGAGTTTTTATGATATTTTAGACTTTTCTAAGTTTAAAAATCATTTTTCTAAATTTTTAGGACTTAATTTGCTATTTTTTAGGATTTAATTAGATTAAAATAGTTTTAAATTCATAATAAATTCAAAAATAATTAAAAAATGTTTTTCTTTTTCTTAAAATTTTCTTTTCTCCTAATTTAGGTTTTGAAATTTAGTTTACATTTTTAGGAGTTAAATTTAGTATATTTGCTTATTTGTCGCTTTTAATTGCTCCTGTTAATCTGTTTAAGTGTTTAATAGCTTTTAATTGTTAATTTTAAATGTTGCTTTTAATTAGAAGTTATAGAAACTCAAAAATATCTTTTATCTAATTCAAATCACAATCCAAGCTAAAGTAAGGTTTTAATTTCACAAGTCGTTGGGGAAACGACCCGGGTGATCATACTTCCCGGTTAAATATACGTATTATATATTATATATATCTTTTAAGAGTAAATTTTCCTTAGGGAATTTTCTTAATTGCTCTTGTGGTATTATATATCATATATTTTATTAGTGTATTTAATATTTTACGTGTGTTGAAATCTACACAATCAAGTATTTATACAAGTCTTGTAGTTTGTAATCTCGCTTCTTCCTCTCATTTCTATTTTTCCTTTTGAAATGAAAATTTAGAAAATGATAAAAATACTCTCTAGCTCCTCTCATTTATTCTTACTAGCTTTCGTATGACTACTACTTAGCAAACATCGCATATAACAAGTGGTATCTATCGCCGGGAGAGATTTAGTGTGTGTATTTCGTGATCAAATCGAGCTTAATTGTAAGAAATTTGATTATTTGAGCTTTCGTAAGGATGAACAGTAGGTTTTATATGGTTTAGATTTATGATTTGATGTGTTTGTGATCTTCCAACGCAAAATATTAGCTTTCGTAACCATCAAATTGTAGATTTAATATCTAGTTTATGAAAAATACTTTGTTTTAGGTGTGTTGTGTTTTTGATTCAAATATGATCAAAAAAATGGAATTGTAGCTCTCTTAAGCATGACATTGGTTTCATTACTAATATTTTAAGCGGGAAATTTGCTTACGTAAGTCACTTTTTAGCTTTCGTAACGTAGAATTGCTTTCGTAAGATAGAAATTTGTTAATTTGAAAAGATAACATTGAGATTCTCATTCTAAAAATGCTTAAAATCAGATTAATAGATTTTCTTTAGGTTTCGTAGCTACGAATTTACGAAAGTAAGGGATTTCTTGATTTTTACGTAAGTAGAGATTATTTGGATTTTACGAAAGGGGGTTTCGTATCCTTGAGCTTTCGGTAATCGTTTGGTTTCATAGACAGTGGAAGCTTTCGTTCTCTTTGTGGTTTCGTAAATTAGAGGTTTCATATCAAAAGCTTGGTTTTGGTTTTGTAAATTCAAGATTTCGTATCACATTGGAGGTTTCGTATCACGGTTTAGTTACTAAGGGTTTAGTAAAGAGGTTTCGTATTACAGTCTGAGGTTTCGTAAAGATTGGTTTTGTATTTAAGAGGTTTATGTAAACATAGATTTCAACTTGAAGGGTTTCTAAACTCGTTGGAAGAGTTTTCTTAACTACAATTCTGATTTTTCCGTACACTGTATACAAAGGTTTCGTATCTATCATTATTTGGGTTTCGTAACAGTTAATAGGGTTCGTATCTTCTAATAATATAACTTGAGCTTTCGTATAAAAAGGTTTAAGTTGTTACCAATATTTTGATTAAACACGAGGTGTTCTTTGTATACAAGACAATGTTTTGTTATGCTTGTTTTAAGCATCATGATACAAAAATTTATCTCCAAAACGATCAAGTTTTCTTCGTAATGATTTAGATACAACATGTCCCTACTCAAATTAATTAAACAACTCGAATCAACAAACCTTAGCTGATTCAGGAGCTAATGAAAGACCTCCAATGCTTGAGAAGGGGAATTATATTTCATGGAAAAGTCAATTCAGAAGGTTTTTTGACAACAAGCTTGAAGAAGGGGAAAGAATGTAGAATTCGATTCAAAGTGGACCTTATCAAAGACCAATGGTTACTAATTCTGATAGCCCTGCAGAACAAATACTTGAACCATAGTCCAAAATGACTAAGGGTAATAAAAAGCAATATGAAATGCTAATGTCAAGTTATGAAAGTCATCTCGACAAGCAATACCTAATGACATATACAATTCAGTAGATGCATGTAAGAATGCTAAAGAAATGTGGGAACGAATCAAAAGGTTAATGCATGGATCTGCTATTATTTTTTTCTACCTGTGAGACATTCACGCTATGGGATGAATTTGATAAGTTTTGGCCAGCAAAGAAGGGATTCATTAGACTCCTTGTATGAAACGGTTAACGACACTTGTGAATATAATGGATCGTAAAAATGTTCTTGTCCATCACATGGCAATCAACACAAAAGTTCTCAATTGCATGCAACCAGAAATGGAGCAAATATGTTACTATGGTTTCGTCACAACAACGACAAAGTTGTCTCATTTGATGTGTTTATGAATTCATTAGTAACAATTAAACTAAAGCACATGTTTTGGCATCCAGGGCAAAGAAAGCTGTCAAGAATCATGATCCGTTAGCCCTTATTGCTCATTCACATGTTTCTTCATCACACTCATGCAAATTCTTCTTATTCTCCACAATCATACTATGTCACACATCCTCCATCTGTTATTGATTATGATGACGAATATCAAGGGAGATACAAAGGGATTCTTAGAGGACAGAGCTTAGAACCTCTATATGTTATACTCCGTGCAATTCTAAAAGTTCTCTTCACCTACCCAACATCGTCTTTTATGGTCATCAAACACAAAAAATTAAACTGTGGTTCAGGATGGACGAGTTGACATACAAACCAAGAATGCAGGTTATGGTGGAAATGCTAACAAGAATGCGGGAAGAAATAGGAATCAAATGTTTAATGCAGGAAATGGAAGTGATGAAAACAATTAGATTGTTCAGCGTGTACCACGAACTGATTCTACTCCAAGCAAAGCAAATGTGCAGTGTTATAATTGCAATGAGAAAGGCCATTTTGCTCGTGACTGTCAGAAACCAAAATTTCGTGAAGCCAAGTATTTCAGAGAACAAATGTTGCTAGCAATGAAGGATGAAGCTGGAAGTCATCTCAACAATAAAGAAAATGATTTCATGCTTGATAATGCATATGGTGAAGAATCGTTGGATGAATTGACTGCATCTGTCATGTTGATAGCTCGACTTCAACCAGCTGATGGAAATACTGACACTGTGCCATCATATGATGAAAAGGCTGTAAGTCAGGTACATGATTCATCCAAGGCACATGAAGTGAGTCATGTCAAACGTAAAACTATTATTCAAACAACGGATGATGATCAAATTGATTCTAGTATCATATTTGACGATCCGTATGTGGACAATAATGGTGGTACGTCTAAACATGATTCAATTGCTCATGAAGAATATCATGAAATACAAATGCTAGCATATAATGTTCAACGTGAAGCTGAAAATGAAAAACGTTTGAATATTGATCTTAAAAAGCAAAAAGATTTGCTACAACAGAAGCTTGAGACGTTTAAGGATCGGGTCAAAACATTTGAGTCACAAACAGTTCAGTGTTCAAAATATAAAGAATCATGTGATGATTTGGAACGTGAGTCAAGGAATGATAAAGACACAATTAACTGACTTTTGAAAGAAAAAGATAAAATTCAAAGTGAATGTTTCAAAATTAAAAATGAAAAGTTAATCATTCAACATGAAACTCAGTTAGCTAAAAAGGCTTTTAAAGAACGAGAAAATCGATATCTTGAAGATATTGTTGATCTCGAAGAAAAACTGAGTTCTCATGATCGAATTGTTTATAATATGGGTCAGTCTCTCCAAACGATTCACATGCTTGGAAAGAAACCAAATAAAGTTTATGATCCTTTTCTTAAAGCTGGGTTGGGTTATCAGAATCCTGGACGTCTCAATAAGGCCATTTGTAGCACAACCTAAAATGTATGATGAAGATATGCTTCATAGTGATAAGTTGATAATTGATTCACCTGATTCAGAGGAAACTTTAGACGATGCGGAAGAAAGTCAAATCAAAATGAGAAACAAAATGGTTCAAATTAACTATGACAAAGTAAATGCGCTTTATGAAACATTTGTTCCTTAACAAGAATTTTCTACTGAACTAACATAATTTTCATTTCCTTTTACCTCCAATAATAGTTCTGAGTCTAAAGATATTCCATCAAAATCACGAGTATGCCAAAACAAAGTAGATTGTTAAAAATTTTAACACGATAGGTGATGCAATTACCGGTTTACACACTAGGATTAATAAAACTCTTTTGCAAGACGCTAAACGTAGGTGGCTGTCTGATAGTCAAAATAAATTAAAGGAGTTTTATAAAACCGATGTGATTCCGATGTCAAGATCTTTATACAAGAATTTGAAAGAAATCAAAGAAGAACTCATTGAGGAAGTGCAGGAAATGTTAAATATTTTTGAGTCAATGAAACAAAAAGTTAATGAAAAATCTCCAACAAAAATTCTTTTACAAAATGAGATTGATCGACTTTTAGAAGTGTCCTTGACAAGTGAAATCCGAGAATGTGTGTTGCTCTCGGCGGCACAACAAAAACATGAATTATTAAAAGATGAACTTGAGAAAAGTTCAAGTGACTCCAAGGAGATCCAAGCCAATTTGCTCAATAGAATCAAAATTCTTGAACACGATTTTCAGCGATCACAAACTCAAAGTATTGATTTTGAACTAAAACTACAACATCAAAAAGAGAAAATGGCTTGTGATGTCTTTTGGAAGTCAAAATTGTCAACTTTGAATTCTGAGAACGTGTTTTTAAAAAGTCAAGTTGAGTCGGTTGTTCAAGAACAAGAAAACATTAAACTTGAATTTCAAAAGCTTTTTAATTCCATCAAAGTAACATGGGCTCAACATCAAAAAGAAGTTGATGATATGATTAAATGTGTTAATCAAAAGATGTATGCTTATGGTGATGTGCGTGCTAAGAATCAAGATCTTTTGATGACAATTTCTGAGCTTAAGAATAAGCTTAGGACAATCGAGAAAGGGAAGAATGTGAATACTAAGTTTGATTCATCTGAGACCTTAAGAAAACGTGTATGTGTTACACCGTTCAACAAAAATATAGCAGACAAGGCAATGAACGCGTCAAACACTAAGGTTAACTCAGATAGGTCAAAACCAGTCACTTCACAGTCTACACCCAAACCCGAGCAAGGTCAAAAACACAATGAGAATGTCATTACATGAGGCATGTATAAGATAAACAAGCAAGACACAAAAACACCAGATTCTAAGGCTAACACAAATGTTTCTAATTCCACAGGTGTAGGAAGTTCACATAGTGTTAGAAGATCAACGTCTAAGGACAATAAATCAAAGAATAGTATCTTGAAGAACACTAAGAGCTCATCTATATATGTGTGGAAGACATTGAATAGTGATTGCTTAGATTCTAATAAAAGCGAAACAAAGACTTCAAATGTTTGTCAAACAAATGCATGTATATCCAATTCTAAGACTGTAAAAGCATGTGTAAATGTTGTCAATGACGGTTCGAATATTGTGTGTATTTCTTGTGGTAATGATGTGTTTTTGCATTCTCATGAAAAGTGTGTTGCTCGTCATGCTTTATCTAGGAAGTCTAGTGTTAAGAGAGCCTTATTCACATCCCCCTTAGCAACACAATCTAAGAATCTAGGAGCTACTTCTATAGTTACAAAATCTAGATTAAGTGTTGCTAAAACCCCAATAGCAACACATAAGGTCTCTAGTGCGTTAACACTATCTTCTGATTCTCGTCAAACACGGACACTAAGCAGTTACATGAACAACAAAATAACAACAAGCAAAAAGTGGTAAAAGTGGTTTGAATATCAACAAGGTTTTAATTGGACACCCAAAAGAAAATCTGCTCAATCACAATCAAGTGTAACAAAGAGTAAAACTAGTGTTAGACCTAAGACTACAACACCGGTTACTACTCAAAAATGGGTAGTCAAACTGTCTACTCTTCCATTTGCAATTTGTTTCATTTGATGCAGGTGATCCAACTTGTCTGTGGATTGTTGATAGCGGATGCTCAAAGCATATGACTAGCAATCTTCAACTGCTAAGAAATTTCGTTGAGAAATTCATGGGAACAGTCTGCTTTGGGAATGATCATTTCGCTGCAATCACATGATACGGAGATTATGTTCAAGAAAATCTCACGATTTGTCATGTATATTACGTTGACGGCCTTGGACACAATCTGTTTTCGGTTAGACAATTCTGTGATGGAGATTTAGAGGTTGCCTTTCGTTCAAACACGTGTTATGTACGGAATTTAGAGGGAGATGATTTGCTTACGAGTTCTCGAGATTCGAATCTTTATACTATCTCTATTTTCGAGATGGCGGCTTCTTCTTCGGTATGTTTAATGTCCAGAGCCACATCAACAAAATCTTGGTTATGGCACCGTCGGCTACCACATTTGAATTTTAGCACCATTACCAAATCACTTTAAATGATCTAGTTGATGGGCTACCGAAATTTAAGTACAACAAAGATCACCTATGTTCAGCATGTGAACAAGGTAAAAGCAAGAAAGCTCACCGAATCCAAACTCGAATTACTTCACATGGATTTGTGTGGCCCATGCGGTCCCGCCAGTATCATTGGGCAATAATATATTCCTCGGTGATCTTAACGACTATTCTCGTACACCTGGGTATATTTTCTTACGAACCAAAGATGAGGCTTCCAATAAATATTAGTTGCGATTTGTTAATCAAGTTCAAAAGAAACTAACCAGTCGAACTAATAATGGAACCGAATTCAAAAACGAGAAATTACAAGCATTCTATGCAAATTTAGGCATTGTTCATAAAACTTCAATTGCTCGAACACTTCAACAAAATGGTATTGTTGAACGACGTAACCGTACACTTGTAGAGGTCGCTCGAACAATTCTTATCTTTTCTAAAGCACCAGAATTTCTATGGGCCGAAGCTATTGCTACAGCTTGCTTTACCCAGAATCGCTCTATTGTACACACTCGGCACAATAAAACTCCTTATGAGCTGATTCATGGCAGAAAACCCAATATTTAATACTTTCATGTGTTTGGATCTCTTTGATATCCAACAAATGATCGTGATGATCTTGGGAAGATGAAACTGAATTGGGTATCTTTATTGGCTATTCTAAGTCATCACGAGGATTTCGTATTTACAACAGCAGAACTAAAAAGATAATGGAAACAATCCATGTCAAGTTTGATGAACTCGTGGCTATGGCTTCTGAATGCAATAATTTAGAACCCGAAATGAACTGCACGAATTTCTATAATTCATTGGAAGATTCACAATCAATACCTTCAAAATCTGACATGGATAATTTGTTTGGTCCTTTATATGATGAATACTATGCGACGAGTTCACAAGAAGTGTCTAATGATTCCGCTGCAAATACTACTGATAATGACCACACTTCTTCATCATCGTCAATCGTCGTTGACCAAGATGATGCTCCTTACATAGTATCCTCATCAAACGAACAAGTTGCCAACACACCAAACTCTCCAGTCATAAATGAAGTTGCCGATGGATTCGTTCAAGAAGATGTTGCAGTATTTGATGGAAACATGTTTCATAATCATCCCCGGGGGGACCCGTGTGTGTGTGGGGGGGTTGGGGTTTAGAAGTTTTTTATAAATTTGAATTGCTTAGTCCTTTTTCAACATATCAGGATCCATCAAATATGCATCAATTTCACCAACAACATCGCTCAACTGATAGATGGACTAAGAATCATCCATTAGAACAAGTGATTGGTGATCCCTCAAAGCCGGTAATGACAAGAAAAAGACTTTAAACAAATACAGAAGTTTGCATGTACGCACTCACAGTCAGTACAATCAAAACGAAAAATATCAAGGAAGCTATGCTTGATCACAGCTGGATTAAATCTATGCAAGATGAGCTTAACCAGTTTAAACGCATTGATGTTTGGGAACTCGTTGAATGTCTTGTTGGCAGAAACATAATCGCAGTAAATGGATTTGGAAAAACAAGACAGATGCTGAAAACATGATTATTCGGAACAAGTCTTGTTTGGTTACCAAGGGATATCGTCAAGAGGATATAATAGATTTCGAGGAGTCGTTTGCACCAGTTGCAAGACTTGAAGCTGTCAGAATCTTTGTCGCTCATGCGGCACGTAAGAACTTTCCTATTTTCCGGATGGATGTTAAAACAGCATTCTTAAACGGTCCACTAAAAGAGGAAGTTTTTGTTCGCCAACCAGATGGTTTTGTAGATCCAGAGTTTCCTAACCACGTTTATCGTCTTAAGAAAGCTCTATATGGTCTCAAACAAGCCTTGAGAGCCTAGTATGACAAGCTTTCCTCATTTCTAATCGAACACCATTTCACAAAAGGTATTGTTGATCCGACATTGTTCACAAGGAGACACGGGGATGATATTTTTTTAGTTCAAATCTATGTTGATGACATAATTTTTGGGTCAACTAAACAAGTTTTTGCAAAAAGATTTGAAAAGCTTATGAAAGATAATTTTGAAATGTCAATGATCGGTGAAATGAAGTTCTTTCTTGGACTTCAGGTTCATCAATCACCCCGGGGTATCTTTATATGTCAATCGCAATATACTATGGATATTCTTAAGAAACACGGGATAGAAAAATATGATACCGTAAGTACACCAATGGCTACTACTAAACTTGATGCAGATTTACAGGGTACCCCAGTAGACCAAACTAAGTATTGTAGTATGATTGGGGACTTATGTATCTAACTGCTAGTTGACCAGACATTTCCTTTGCGACATTTGTATGTGCGCGTTATCAGGCACGCCTGACTGATAAACACCTCAAAGAGGTCAAAAGGATCTTTTGATATCTTAGACAAACCATTAACATGGGTCTATAGTACTCGAAGGATTCTGGGTTTGAGCTAATTGCCTATGCAGATGTAGACCATGCAGGGTGTAATGATGATTGCAAAAGCACATCCGGAGGCATTAAATTTCTAGGAGATAAGCTAGTCAGCTGGTCGTCCTAAAAGCAAGATTGTACAGCAATGTCATCTGCAAAAGCTAAGTACGTATCCTTGTCTGCATGTTGTGCTCAAGTCATCTAGATGAGAACGCAACTGCTGGACTATATATTTCGGTTCAACAAGATTCCAATATACTATAATTCAAAAAGTGCAATTGCCATATCTTGCAATTCGATACAACATTCAAGAACAAAGCACATTAACATCCGTTATCAATTTATCAAGGAGCATGTTGAGAAAGGTACAATTAAATTATACTTGTCAGGACGGAATACCAGCTTGTTGATCTATTTACAAAAGTCCTTCCAAAGGAAAGGTTTGAGTTTTTAGTTCACAAGATTGGTATGTGATGTATGACTCCAACTCAGTTGGAACGTCTCGCAAAGTCGTCTTCTTGAATCCAAGATCATACATCAAAAACATTTGTAAATACATTTCAAAAACAAAATACAAAATTGAAAAATTAAAAACTCAAAAAAAATTAATTTAAGGATTCAAACACATATCTTCTCCGTTCAAATCAGTCTCCTGATACTTCATTTCTCAAAAGCGGTTCTTTAAATGCAAAATATTTATCATAGAACTATAGGGGGAGTAATTCATTTCTAAAATGATTTTTCACACTGATAAAATATGTGTGTTGTAAATCAAATTCCAATCAAAAAACAAAAAATTTCTTCATAAATCATTACATTGTAAAATATCAAGTGTGCAAAAGTGCAGAAATTAACAATCTCTATGAATAAGTTTTTAAACTAGGCATTTACTCGGTGGGGGGGGTTATAAAATTCTTGATCCTTTTTAAAATCTTCTCAATAAAATGTTCAAAACTGCAAAATTAACTATCTCTCGATAAGTTTTTTAATTAGATATTATTAGGGGAGTATAACATTTTCAAGTAAAACATCATCAGAAAAAAATTGTGTGCTCAATAAGCAAAATAACCTTCATTTCAACAAATTTTATAAAAAAAATAGGATGTCAAGTGGATAATTGTTCGAGGGAGTTATGAAAAATTTCAAGTCAAAACATGACTTAACTGGTAAATTAATTTGGAAAAGTGGTCCTTAACTCCAAGGGGGAGCTGTGAAATTCTGAATAAATAAAAGTTATCGAAAGGTAATTTTAATGTTAGAGGTGAAAAATTCAAAAAAAAATTATATTTGTTGATAAAATATAATGCCTAAAAACATTTTATCTTTCACATCTATACGTTTTGATAATCACAAAATATAAAAACGTTCAACGTAAAATTAAACGTAAACAAGTAATTAGGAGTAAATTCTAATTTCAACATTAACATCACTTAAAGGTATGAATAAATAAAAGCTTAATGCATTTTATGATCAAAGAAAATTTTTATTCAACCTCAAACTTTTATAAAATATTATAAACATCACAAAATATTTTCTACATTTAAAAGAAATGTTTTATTCAAAATAAACATTTTGAATTTTAAATTTTCGAACCTAAAACGGCTAGAAAAAGTCCAGTAAACACCTCCCCTGAATATGACAAAAAGGGAAGCGTATGAAAATGGGCGGCCCCCTTAATTATAAGGGGGTCGGCACCCTATTTAAGGGGACCGGCCATAGATCCAGCTCTTCCAGCTTGTCCTATAAATACTGGACTATTCCTCAACATTTTTCTCACCTTTTGCACTCATTCTTTCTGTTCTAAAACAGACCACACATCTCTCTACATCCTAGATCCATTTAATCATAAAGCTTTTTTCCGAAGTGATCCAAGTCAATTCCTTCAAGTGCAAGAGAAGGCAATACTCCATCATCAGTGAAGAAGTATTACACCTTAGTGTGCATAGCAATCTTGTGCCATTCATATCACATATTTGTAATCAATTGTATATCTTGTAAGGTTTGTGTGTATAGCTATGATCTTGAGATCTTGTAAAGTGATAGTTTAGATCGTGGTATTTTAACAAGCCAGTGGTTATAAATTTTTGTGATATAGTAGTGTTAAAGTGAAGTGAAGTCTTGAAGTTGTGAGAAGATGGTGAAAGTGTGAAAAAGGTGTTGAGTTTTGTGAAGTGTGAAAGAAGGTGTGATGTTGTTGAAGAAGTTGGTTAGTTGTTAAGGAGTGATACAAGTCGTGAAGTTGTGTTGGAGTGAGAGCGTGTTGTTTTATAGCTAAGAATAGAAGCTCGACATTTAAGCTTTGTGTCGAAAATCCTGTATGGCAACGTTGTGTACAGTTTTCTCCGCATAAGGGAAGCTTGTTGACATAGGAGAAAACTCATCGATTTTGGTCTCGGGGAGGTAGTAGGGCGAAGAGGTGCTTCGTTAACCGAACCACTATAAACCTCACGTTGTGCTTGATTGTTCCTTACCCTTATCACTTTCTTACTTATTATTCATATACTTATATTTGCATAATGTGCAAGCATTGACAATCACAAAAAGGTCGAAATCTAAGTTTTACAAACATACATAAACGTAGAGAAATTATAAAAAGCGTTAAAACTATCAACCCCACTTCTAGTTTTCCATATTTGGTATCAAGACCTCTCTAAACAAGATTTTATTTAAAATGAAATTTGTAATTTTTAAAAACTTGAATCGATCTATGGAATCGGAAAAATATTTAGAAGGACAATCAATGCAAAGACCACCACTATTTGAAAGTGAGGATTTTATTGTTATTGAAAAAATAGATTCGAAACTTGAGTGAAGATCAAAGATCTAGACTTTGGCATGTAATTACCGATGGTGATTTTCCACTATTACATTTAAGCCCGAAGACTAATAAGGATAAAATTGTATCTTGTTCATAAACAAAATGATGAGCTAAAAAAGAAACTTGCTAAAATAAGTGAAGTCCAAAATGAATATATAATTGCTTTTACCTCGTAATAGAATGAAAAATTTTTATGTGTCAAACCGCAAAAGAAATTTGGGATACTTTGTTAATCACTCATCAAGGTAATAATCAAGTCAAAGCTAACAAAATAGATCTTCTTGTTCAACGATATGAACAATTTATGATTCCGGAAGATTAATCAATAGATAATGCCTTTGCTAAATTTAACACTATTATTACTAGTCTAAAAGCACTTGATGAAGGTTTTTCTAGCAAGAATTGTGTTAGGAAATTTCTTAGGGCGTTGCATCCTAAATGGCGCGCAAAAGTCACGGCAATTAAAGAATCTAACAACTCTTTCACTTGACGAACTTATTGGAAATTTAAAAGTCTATAAAGATGTAATCAAGAAAAGACTCCGATATACGTCAAAAGCAAAAGAGAACAAAGTAGATCTATTGCCTTAAAAGCTAGAAAGGAATCTAGTGATGAAGATAGTTCAACCTCCGATAGTGAAGATGAAGAATACGCCATGGCCGTAAGAAACTTCAAGAAATTCTTCAAAAGACAAGGACGATTCGTAAGACAACCATATGAAGAAAGAAAATCATCTCAAAGAAATAAAGATGACAAAAATAGGAAAAAGCTAAGGAATATAGCTTTTAAGTTGCGGAGATACAAATCATTTCATCGAAGAATGTCCGAAACAATTAAAATATCAAAACCAAAAGGCGTTCGTTGGAGGATCTTGGAGTGATAGCAACGATGATGAAGAGGAGAAAACAAAGGACGAAAAATGTCTTATGGCTAAAGATTCAAATGAGGTACTTTCCGAAACTGAATACTTTAGTGATGACCAATCATTACTAGACGAAAATGACTTAGATAATGAATATAGTAGACTATGCAAACTAGGATTAAAAGTCATGGCTAAAAATAAAACTCTAAAACAAGCTAAAATAAAATTAGAAAATAAAGTACTAGAATTAAAAGATAAACTATCCAGGCTAGAAAAAGGTAAGGAAGTAATTGAAGATGTCATGAACTTAAGTTTGAAAATGAGGAACTTAGAAAAGAAATATCTAGGCTAAATCAATTTAATGATAGTAGTCATTCACTTAAGAAAATAATAAGTTCTCAAAAACCTTCCGGAGATAAAACCGGTTTGGGATTTAATTTTACCAAAGGATCACCTAGCGAAACCAAACAAGTAAAATTTGTAAGAGCTTAAGAAGTCGAGTCAAAAGAAAAATTAATGGAATCAAACCCAAACTCAAAACCAAAATTTGTACTTATAAACAACACCAAAATCCCTATTGCAATTGATGATGAGGTAAAACATTTTTACAAACCTTCTTTAAAACCCGAACTCGGATTTACTAAATCCACAATAAGGTCTCAAACACCTCCTCCGAGAAGAAAAGAAAATCCTCATCCTCATTCCAAAACATCTCAACCTAGGAGAGACAATGGTAGACCAAATTACCCTAACACTAATCACACAGTGTGAAATCGTCCACACCAACCAAATTTCACTCAATGTGCAAGTTGCTCACCATGTATGTACCAAAACCAAATGCAAAATAGATGTGTAAACAATAACTTTAGATACATGAAACGTTGGGGACCAAATGGCTAAGTCATGTTGAAATATATAACAAATATATATTCTTCGACATCGTAGATTAAGTCAAAAATAAATTTAGGAACATATAGATCACTTCTTAAGTTTTTTTTTAGTCGAAGTAATCCTTGTCCCACATTTGTCATTATACTAAAATTCATTTTATTTAGTATAAAATTTTCTTTTAACACCTTATGTTGTTGATAACTTGTTTAGGTGATAAAATGCCAAGAGCCACTTCCACCGATATATCCCTCCCCAAATCCTACATCCCAAAAGTATCCAAAATCCCTGGCATTTCCCCCACAATTGCCAAATTCTACAAATCCATTAAAAATCGCAACATTCACGAAGGTCGTGTTGTTGATCAAGCCTACTACAAATCCAACAACATCGAGCGTCTCTTCACAAACATTCGCTTCGATTGTCTCTTTAAAATCAACGAACCGATTGTTCCAAGATTCATTCTTGATTTCTATAGTCAAGTCACGGTTCAAACCGATGAATATGGCTATCTTGTCATCTCCTTTATGATTCAACATGAATTCATAACTCTCACTCTTGCCCAATTCGGTCAAATCCTCAAAATTCCTTACAACGGTCAAGCCGTGTTCACCAACGAGTGGGACCTTGGATCTCTTGAGTATTCTCAAGAAACCGAGGGACCATATTCCACCGACCTTCCAACTCCCGACGATATTCGTCGACTTCTTGAATTGGAACGTGTCATGGTAGACCGTACCATTAAAAGTCAAACCGTCACCCTCACTCCAAATCAAATCCTCACTAAGGAACTAAGCCCCGACATGAAGCAATGGGAAGAACTCATTCAAGAGAATGTGTTTGGACTAGGAGGACATCGGGACCATCTCCTCGCTTGTCTTGCTCACATGTTGTATTGTGTTGTTGCCGAGGAATAATACAATCTTGCTTACTTCTTTGTCAAACGAACCGAATGTGCTAGAGCAAATCCAACCTCCAATCTTCCATACAGTATGTTCTTGACTCGTCTTTATCATCACATCATGGAGTTATTATCTCCATCTCGACATGGCCCCACCCCCCGGGGACATTTATGACATTCTTGATCGAGTCATGCGTCCTCTTGCTCTTAAACAAACTCGGGGACCTCGAAGTGATCGTGGCAAGGCACGCCATTCCATCTCATCCTCATCTTCTCATCATCATGGCACGTCATCTCATCAACATGATGATGATGATGATGATGTCAAACTTTCGGGCAAGTACCTCCAATCTCCTATACCTATCTTAAACTCTTTAATCCACTCAACTACCAAAACTACGAAATGCCTTCCGCTTCTGAACAAACCGATAAAACTCTCTTTGAACGACAAACCACCTTGCTCAACCAAACGCAAGAAATGCATAAGGAAATGCGCGGAGGTTTCAAGTCATTTGGAAAGGCACTAAAAGGAGTGTTTAGCAAGAAGAAGAAATGAAGACATAGGAGTGGAGTGAACTAGATGGCTTAATGTAGTTTAAGACAATTTTTAACTTGATTATGTGTATGTTATTAACAAACTTGTGTGGTGATCATCGATATATTCGGAAAAGACTTATATGTTGTTATCTTTTTAGGTCTTCTTTGCTATGATGCCTTAAACCTTGTTGTTTTATTAATCAACTAGTTATGCCCATTTGGTTTTCATAATTTAATGTGGTATTTATGGTTATAAGATTAAATATGCTTATAAAACTCTATATGGCTTGCTGCAAATTAACCCCCAAAACAAAAATACACTCACAAAAATTCTAAGAAAAATTCGTTTTTCTATGAAAAAATGGAACCACCAGTGGGCGGCCCCCTTAATTCATAAGGGGCCTTAATTCATAAGGGTCGGCCCCCTTAATTTTAAGGGGACCGCCCTTAGCCCTTCACGGGTAAAACAATATTTTTCACTGCTTTTTGCCTTCTTTTACCTAGTATCAGCTATCTTTACCCAGAATGCTTGAACAACATTTGGAATTCCCTAAACTTATCCAAATTCATTCCATTTTCAAACAAATCTCTTCCCATAAATTCCCTCCAAATGCATAACACCAATTCACCATCTCCTTCACTCATCATCAACAACCATACACATTCATAGCCTCCACTAGAGCTTCCATTTCCAAGGTCTCCAAGAGACCAAAAATCAACATCATTCCACCAAAACAATTGTTTGTGGATTTAACCCAAGATGACACAAAAACTCCATCACCTAAACTTCTAAATTCATCACCTAGTGCTCCTAATGCACCCTCCAAAACACCATCAACAAAAGACACTTCTTTATCTTTAATTGATTACATACCCAAATCACCAACATTGTTGGGAATTATGTTTTCCTAACTTAGTACCGTTAGTAATAATAGTTAGTACTGATGGTTATAGTTAGTACTGACAGTACAAAATGTTAAGTACTGGTCAGTTAGTTAGTACCGTTAGTAGAAATTAGTTAATATCGTTTAAGAGATATGTATGAGATATTTTTGGAAAAGATATGTATTATCTTTTACGCGTTTTGTAAGCCTGTTAGGATTTATCCTTGGTTTATAAAAGGATCCCTCTAGGCGTAGTTAGAGATACGAGCTTAATACATCTCATACAATCATATCTCATAGTTAGTAATCTGTAATCACCAAACGCAGATTAATAGAAATTATTATTTAGTTTTTCATTGTTCTTCTTAGTACTTGTGTTAAGATTCCGCATTAGCACATAGTATTCATAGTCAGTATTTCTATATAGTCAAACTATATTTATACAACTTGGCTATCATCCTTAATAAGTTGTAGAGGTCTATTCAGTTTGGGACTCACAAGTGGTATCAAAGCCTGTGAGAAACTTTGAGTAAGAAGAATAAACAAATCTAGTTATACATCTCCATCCTACAAAACTAAACATGTCTGCATCACAAGATGAAATTCCACCGCCACTACCACCTCCACCATCATCATCACAAACACCAACACAACAAACTCCTCATACTGTATCAACCATCAAACTTCCTATTCTCAAAAAGAGAGAATATGATATATGGGCTATGAAAATGGAACATTATTTGGCTCATACAGACTATCCAATCTGGGAAGTTATACAAAATAGGAATGGTCTTGTATCAATCACCACAGATACAAAAGGACAAATCAAGGTTCTGCCTCCAAGAACTGTAGAAATTATTGTAGCAAAAGAAAGAGAAAGAAAAGCAAGGACCACTTTGCTTATGGCTCTACTAGAAGATCATCTTGCTAAATTTCATAAGATGACTGATGCAAAAGAGATATGGG
>BQNB010045900.1:5213-44022 GCA_026074375.1 Tanacetum coccineum | reverse complement strand
GACCCATTTAAGACCCATCCATGTGCAAGATACTTACATGAACTCCTTCTAGAAACCCTTAAGTAGCTTACCCACCTGCTTAGACCTTTCCATGGCCAAAATCAAAGCCACACGACCCTCCTTTTTGGTACTTCAGCCGCGGCAAGCTCCAAAGCCATCCAACAACTTCAAGCTACAATCTAGACCTCCACACTTGATCTTCTAGCTGCTACACATCATATACTAGCCCATACAGGTGTCAAGATCAGATCCTAAGGCTTCCTTAACCTCCTCACCTTCAAATGACTATAAATAGAAGCCATAACTCTTCATTTTTCTTCATCCCCCACTTCCTCCTTTATAACATCCTTTGCTCTAATAGATCCTAAGTGATCTTAAGAAGGCTCAAGTACAGAAAGGAAGCAAAAGAAACCAAGAAACGAAGCCCAAGAGTCTTTACTCTAGCCGTACGAAGCTGAAAGTCCCGATTCTGACCCGTTTCCACCATTTTTGCTCCTTGAAGCTCAAACCCAGGTTTTGAATGTTCTACTTCTGCTCCTACACCCTTATAATGTTCATATGATCCGAAATATACTCTTGTTAAAGTTTCATAACTCAATTCATGCTCATTTTCCATTTTGATCCAAAACCGTACACCCGAAACCCTAATTTCGCGTTTTTCTTAAAACTAAATGTTATAATGATTAAATATTGTTATAATCTATTGATTAATGAAGGAATTTGAACTTAAAACCCGCGCGTTTACGTTTTGAAACCCTAATTTGACCCATTTTGCTTCCTAGCTTAACGAATCGTTATTTTAAACTTGTGTTGCGTTAAATCTTCATATTTTAGTTTATTAAAATAAGCTTGCATGGCAATTTGGACATGTTTTGTAATTATAATCCATGCAAGGGGTATATATCGTAACTTTCTAAAACTTATAACTAAAGGGGCTGAATATGTCATTTTATCAAAGTTATAACTATAGGGGTCTATTATGTCACTTTTCAAAGTGCAAGGTTTACTTGGTATATCTTTTAAAGTTGAAGGACCAAAGTCGTAAAAATGCAAACTCCAAGGGCTTATTTGCAATTTTCCAAACCCTAGGGTCTAAAATGTAACATTTTGAAAAAGTATAAAATCATATCCAAAACATTACAAGACATAACTTTAATTAACGCTTCTCGTGCTTAACATTTCCAGATATTGATTAAAACGCTTAAAACCGATTATATCGTATCACAATACTAGGGAGCTTCATATTAAGGAGTTTCATCTTGGTATTACGTTCTGACTGAGTTGTTGGGTTTACGATTTAAAGTGCCCTAGCTCCTCAAACGTTTACTGAATGACTTCTGAATTATGATGGCCCGAACAGTGATACAATAATTCCAAACTCTTCAATCAAACTCATAACTCTTAAACCAAAGTTCTAAAGTACAATCTTCCTAAGACTTGACATATTCTACTCAGGTTGTGTGACGTGGCTATTTACTATCATTTTACTATATCAACATTCCCCGGTTAAGATTGTGATAAGGTCGTCAGCTTTCATTTCAGAATATTTATTACATCTACCTACCAGGTGAGTTCATAGCCTCGCTTTTCAATCTTTTGAATGTTTTATAAACCCGCGAGGGGGATACATGCTTGTTACAAACTCTTTTACATACTCGTTTATCTTATAACAATGTGATTACTTTTCAAAGACTTAATGAATTCATAACCCCATATTTCAATCTTTTGAATACTTTATAAACCTGTGATACCTGATATAAACCATGAATGCAAGTGTTTTCTAAATGTATGCTATCCAGATATATTATTGCCTAAGTAGCTTCCAGTGCCATTATTTCCATATCATGAATCATTAATTACTTGCATTGCGAGTGAACGCGAATATTGTGAATAGATCTATTGGGGGTGACGGCTCCCGTTCTCCCAATATCTCTTTGGGTAGTATCTCCCAATATCTCTTTGGGTAATATCTCCCAATATCTCTTTGGGTAGTATCTCCCAATATCTCTTTGGGTAATATCTCCCAATATCTCTTTGGGTAGTATCTCCCAATATCTCTTTGGGTAATATCTCCCAATATCTCTTTGGATAGTAGATCGAAGTATCCCTTAGGGTAGTGACTCCCAATATATCTCCTGGTAAAGGTTCCCGGTTCTATTGAGTTTAAATATGTGATTCATAAGCTTAGGGCAATAATACTGTTTTCTATAATAATTATACTCATTGCAGTTATTACCACTTATGGGTGTATAACAACATAATTTCAACCATTTTATTATAAACCTATGAATTTCACTCAACCTTTGTGTTGACTTTTTAGCATGTTTATCTCAGGTTATTGAGCAATATATGGCACGGAGTGGCATGGACATGAAGATGGCTAAAACTTGTTATCATTCACATTATATGTAACTAGATTTTGGGACCTGCCTTTGTAAAACTCTGATTTGAAATGAATGATAACATATCTTTTGAATAAACGTCTCTTTTGGGTCGTTTTCTATGATTATGATTGTTGTATCCATGAAGTAATACCCCAAATTAGCTTCCGCTGCTATATGTAAAAAATGGGGGTGTTACATAGGATGATGTAACGCCTAAGTCTTAAGAATGATATGCCACCTCGAGAGAAGAAATCATTGCACTAAATAAACAAACCAACGTTCTAATCGGATTAATAATGGTTAATACAGTTTTCTTATATAAGGTTCGACCGCTCTTTTATCTTTTGTCTATTAGCTTGCGTGGGTAACAATGTCTTGAATTGATTGTAGTCACCAACCAAACCGTGCCAGTCTCTCAGGCTAAAAACCCCCCTTTTCCCATTAGAATTAGGATTTAGACTGACATAGGTTTAACATAGGTTTAGATTAGAATAGAATTAACATAGATTAGATAACCAAGATATTAATTAAATTGATAGATTTAACCTCGCTCTCAGTGATCGACACCCTACTTACTACGAAACTACTACCGATCGGGTACACTGCCCGTTAAAGTGTTGTTTTTGGTTGAGTCGGCAAAATATAAATTTAAAACTTGAAACAATAAAATATACACCACACAACGACACATCAAGTTTTTGGCGCCGTTGCCGGGGAGTGAAAATTAATCTTGATTTTTATTTTGATATTTTGGTTTTTAACATTAGATTAGATCTAACCCTTAGGATTAGTGTAATTTAGATTAGTGTATATTCTTGTATATTCTTGTATATTTGTATATTTGTTTGCTTGTATATATTTGTGTGTTTTAATTGTTTGCGTATTTAATTGTTTTTCTTGAATACACTATTCTGGTCGATAGTTGAATACAGCATATCCACTTCTATTGGATACGGCGTATCTAGTTCTCTGTCCAATACAGCGTATTCATCCCAACAGATTAATACGGCATATCCACTTCCGTTGGATACAGCGTATTGATTATCTGATAAAATTCTTGGAACTTTTAAGCCAATTTTTTTTTAATACCTTTCTCCCGCTGGTTCTACTGATAATTTTCTATGTATTTTTCAGTAAGAATGACAAAGGTTATCAAAGGAGAGTTCGAGAAAATTAAGGATATTAAGGTCGAAGATGATTCGCTCGCTTGCGATTCACCACTGAAGTTTTCAACTGTGAAGTCAGTCGATTAAGCAAAATGGATGACGATTTATTCACATATGAAGTTGAAATTGCTAACATCCCATGTGACTTAAGAGTAGACGATGATTCAAAGCATGAAGTTGATGATATGGGATTTGATCCGTCTAATATTGCATTTACTGAATGGTTGGGATCAAAGTTTTTCAACTACAAAACAATAGATCATTATACTATGAAAGCATTATGGATTTACTGGATTAGAGGAGATGATAAGGTAGAGCTCACTAATGAAGAATTTTCTAATAATGAAGATGAAATTGGTGAAGTCTTTAGAATCGACACTAATATATTTGACTACGAGACACCTATCTGTTCAGCATTTAACAAATTTAATTATCTTCTAAAGGTAGATCCGGACTTACTTACAAAGGATATTATAGGAATTAAAACCTATGATGATTACAAAGACGAATGGATTTACGAATGGAATAAGGATGTACCATGGGTTAATGAGAAACCATGGATTGACACTGGAGTTTGGATAGAACCGAAGCCAGTCATACATACTTGCAAGCCTTTCAATTATAAAATTGGGTGTTCGGAATGGCCAACATGTAGTTGGATGAATATGGATACTGTAATGGAGGAAACTTAACTGGAACATTTATTATTAAAAATCAACTCCATTATCAAGATTACGAGTGGTACGAAGCTTTAGAAGATAGTGAGCTTAAAGATGAAGCTTTAAGAAACAAGGCTATCATGGAAGGATTTATCAAAGATGATGATGATGAGTCAAGTTATGATTGAAGGGATTATTACCCTTTACAATGGTGATAATGAAGTAACTTACCAAATGGTGCGATCACATCCAAAGTTTAAACACTACACTAATGAACAATGCAACAAGATCTCACTGTTACTGAAGGTAAGTGAGAAAGATAAGATAAACGGAATCTCGCATGCATACCAAAAGCTTAAAGGGTTCTACAAAGGAGTTTTGAATCTAGGACCTGACTTTATCCGAGTTCCGTCAATGGAAGAATGTCTCACACGCGGGCACATTTGCGTGCATAAGTTAGAGTAAAAAGAGAAGCTGAAGAAAAGTCTAACTTAAAGACTTCGCTGTAAACAAAAGTGCTTCCCGGGAGACAACCCAGAATGTTATTTAATTTTGTTATCGAGTCTGTCTTCCCAGACTTCAATACAGAGTATCCGCCCCATACCATACGGCATATTGAATGTCTGGATGTTATCAGTCTTTATTTTTTATGCACTTTAAAAATATTATTGTCAGTTATGTGAATACGCCGTATTCATCTACTTGATACGCCGTATCTACAGTCTGACTCGTATTTAGTTTAGTTTAAATTAACCGTAGATACCAAGATAGGAATGCACCTGTTTTTCCTATATTTTACACAGGACCTCGTGAAGGAAATATCGACGAATATTGGTGGAGAATTTACAAATCTAGAAATCTTGAAGTGTTGGAGTCTTGAAACTTCAAGACGGCTGTTCAACACACGATCTTGCTCATAAACGCAAATTGGAGAATCTACCGAGCAAATATCAGGGGAGTTTCTCATTCTAATTCTTTTTAAATTCTCGTATTTAATGTTTTATATATACAACGAGGACGTTGTATAATTCAAGTGGGGGGTAGAATTAGAATGTTTACTTATCCTATTTTTCACAATAAAAGGCTTAAGTTATGCTCAAATTTAAAATTTTTCAAGCATACTTTTGTGAAATTACATGTTACATAACCCGCACACAATTACATAACCCGCACACAATATAACCCATTAGATATTGTGAGGATTTAACCTTTTTGTTTCAAAATGTTTACCCAAATTCTCACAAAAATATAAGTGTTGAGTGATGTTGTAGACTTTTTGAACTGGCTTGGTATATCTATCCGAGGACCCACATAATGAGTTATTATGTGATTTAATTGGTGAGTCAACTTGGTTTAAATTGGTAAATCTTTTAGGATTACAACCAAATCGCCTTTATACATGTGTTTATTAACTAAACTACCACTGGTTAGTTAACCTCCCAGTTAAAACCCTTCCACTCTATCTTTTAGAGTGATGATCCACTGAACAACATGTAGAGCCATTCCTTTAGAAATTTATACCAGCTATTTGTTTTCTTTCGTTAAACCTACACCTTAACGCTTACCCCTGTTAGATTAAGTTTAATTTACGTTGCTAGTTGTTAAAGTGTTATTTATTGTATTTACTGAGTCTTGTGTCATTTTCTATCTTTGGTTGTGGTTAGAAAATTTCACATTGCAAATGGAATGTATATTAGTAATCAAGCTCATGTGTTTTTTACTACTGTCACAATTTATTGGTGAAACGAAGAACGAAGGAATTAACGAAGGATTATTGGAATTATTATGATGTGAAGATGGTGAAACTACACCAAGATTTGAAGTATTGTTTATTATATATATTATATATATATATATATATATATATATATATAATATATAATATATAGATATAATATGATATTATATATATAAGAGAAGGAATATCGAATAGGATCGATTATTTTGTTGATACGTCTAAATCACGAAGTAGAGTATTGTACAAAGTGGAAGTTATCGCACTTGCCTTGTAAAGTAATGTAAAGCAACCTCTAACATCAACAACCAAACTCACCCCACCCCTTTTTTTTTTGGGATGTTGGGAACGTTGAATCGTTACGGGGAACGCCACTCAGGTTGTTGTTTTTGATTATGATCAAGGACATTGTAAATAGTTGTTGTCTTAAGCATAATAACAGGTCAGGAAAAAGTGTTTCTAGCAACTTGTATCTTAAAGTCTTATTCTATTTGTTCTTGATTTTTATTTATCAACAGATTTACTTCCCTTCTCCACCTACATGATTAAGCCGCTGGTTTTACGCGATTGGGGATGTATCGATGCATGGCATGTCGTTTTCAGTCGTTAGGCCATGTATGCATGTCTTAGCTGCCTCGTTGGTTTACGACTTTTGGTAAAAGTTAGAAGGTTCCTACCCTATATCATTTTTCATCCTAACCGTTGGTTAAATTCGAATGGGGATGTGATCGAACACACATGTCTATCCCGGCGTTCCAGGTGTGTATGTGTGCTTTAGCTGCCTTGTTGGAGTGGTACTTCTGGTGAAAGATTGTAGAATGATCAAACCGTACGCCTTTCCATACAAAAACCCATATTTACCTTTATAAACTTGTTACTCCTTGCTTTAGTAGTGGAGATGTGTATCCTTGCCAAGCTAATGATAGAATACTCGTCAACGATATACCGAGCAAATTGAGCGATTTAGTTACATTGTTTCCACATAGATTAGTTGAGTGATTTGAGTGATTTCATCTTCCTATTTCGTGAGGTGTTTGGTTGTGTACTTGTAATAGATTGAATAAGTGCTTTAACAGAAAATATCCTTAAGGGATACATTTTTATAAACTTCTAAAGGCTACTTGAGGACAAGTAGGATTCAAGTGACGAGATATTTGATGACATCAAATAAAGTCTATTTTATAGCATCATTTATCCCATGATGTTAACCCATTTTATATAGTTATTGCAAAGAATTGTTACTTAATCGTTTATATTTGAGAATTACAGTAATTATGGAGTAATTGGTGAAACTTAGTAAAAGGCGCACATTCTGGAGCTTAAATGAAGATATTTTAAAGATTACTGTTTTTGAAGACCAATACGCTGTATCCATCAAGGAAGATACGGCGTATTCGTGTCTGCACTCACGAAAGACCACAAAAGGAATGAAGCTCAATACGATGTATCCAGAGGACTCAATACGATGTATTCAAGATATTGAATCAATATAATATTCTCGAAGATATCAAACGTGGTCCCTACTCCAAGAAATCCATAGTACGCCGTATCCAATACATGGATACACCGTATCCAACCGACTTCCAGACTTTATAAATAGAAAACTCAAAAACGAGTTTTGAGTGTGCTAAATCATATTCTCGATACCTAAACCATAAAAGTTAATTTTCAGAGGAGAAAAAGAGCAGAAGAGGTCGAGCAACGTATTCAATTCCATAGGAGACATTGTGTAATTCCATATACTTTAGTAATCGTTCAGTTTTTGGTATCATTCGTTAACTCGGTTAGTTTACCTTGGCTAAATTATTACTCTTGTATTTATTATGACGATTAAAGACTAATACCTTCGGGTATTAGCCATTATTATGAAGATCTGAATGTTTGGTATTTGTTTATATTGATTTCTTGATTTATCGTTGAGTGCTTGTTTATGTTTATCAATTTATACTTGTTTACGCGCTTTTGTATGCGACCTATCATTCAACTGGATCTAGCAAAGTGGACCAAGCGGATCTAGAGTCCGGGATAGCTCTCCATATAGTAATTTATACATCTAGAATAATAGTTACACAAGTATTGTCCTTCTAAGTCTGTGTCTAGGATACGCTTCGGGCTTAACTAGTTAATTGGATATTGCCGATGGTTTATTGATCGTGTTGACTAGCAGGTGACCTAGATAATTCAACAAATAACATTCTGATTCCATTAGATAGTTGGACAAGTGGACTACTAGTGTATAGATTGCCATTAAGCGGTAAGTGGGTAAAGTCTCTATGAGCTAGGGTTTAACAAGATCACCATTGCTTTAATCCCTAAGATAGATTATAATCAGCAAATAAGGATGCTTTATGCGGATGATTTAATTATGAAAGAATTAATGTGTCTAGGTCTTAGGATGATGTAACGCCTAAGTCTTAAGAATGGTATGCCACCTCGAGAGAAGAAATCATTGCACTAAATAAACAAACCAACGTTCTAATCAGATTAATAATGGTTAATACAGTTTTCTTATATATGGTTTGACCGCTCTTTTATCTTTTGTCTATTAGCTTGCGTGGGTAACAGTGTCTTGAATTGATTGTAGTCACCAACCAAACCTTGCCAGACTCTCAGGCGGAAAACCCCATTTTCCCATTAGAATTAGGATTTAGACTAACATAGGTTTAACATAGGTTTAGATTTGAACAGAATTAGCATAGATTATATAACCAAGATATTAATTAAATTGATAGATTTAACCTCGCTCTCAGTGATCGACACCCTACTTACCACGAAAGTACTATCGATCGGGTACACTGCCCGTTAAAGTGTTATTTTTGGTTGAGTCGGCAAAATATAAATTTAAAACTTGAAACAATAAAATATACACCACATAATGACACATCAGATCACTTATTGAAAGAAATCAAGATAATGGTTTGTGGAATATGTTCAATTCTTCCTAGTCCTAACCTTAGATGGTTAAATGGTTCTCATGTGGTGAAGAAGAGATATTATGCTTATTTGGTAAAGTAAGAGAAAGTTTTGATGAGAGGATAATTTGAGTTTTGAGTTGTGCTTTTGAATTGTTTGAGCAAAGTTACATATGTTGTGCATTTGCTCATGTTTGGCTTTTCGGAGATGATGACTTTACTAATTGCATTGAAAGGTAAATTACTTGAATATTTTGGACAAAACATTCAAGTCGTTGATCCTACTTCATTGTGTATTTTATGCATATATTTGCCATATATTTAGAACACGACTATTTGACAAGTAGACTCAATATGACATCATTTACACAAGTGTGAGTTATGATCGAATGAATTTCTTATTCGTTCTGTAGAAAGTACGTCGTTATTTTTTCATTATTTTCAACATTATGAGTGTGATAGAGTATGAAGGTTTAGATAATATATCTTGTTAACTTTTGATATAATCTCAAATGGCTAGACAAATAAGAATCCGATTCTTGTCACACTCAAATAACTGGTCAATTTCGATTCGATAATAATATCAATCATATTTGAATAATGACATCAATATAATTTTCCGAACTCTTTCTTGACCCTCACGAACACTCTTTTTAAAAGAAAACAAATAAAGATTTTCACAGTATGTTTCATTAATCCTAAGACTAGTTGTAAGTGTGAGGTTGATGAAAAATGACAAGTTAATTTCTCACTTCAAGATTGTCATATATTTTGCTGTGTTTTTGCTTTTGTGCGGAAAAACGATTTGTTATTATGCATTGTATGTAGTTTTTGACATTTTATTAGTATATGTATGACTTTTCAACTATTTGTTTACAAACGCCACTTTCTTTTGTAAAACACATATGTTTTTAAAAGAATATAATTATGTGTGTGTGTATTAGAACAATGCAAGCGCAAGCATAAAGTTTTAAAAAAATACATTTTTTTACTTAACTACCTAATTGTATTTAATACAATCTTTTACCTTTTGTTCTAACCAAACCCAAAAAAAAAAAACACAAAAAAAAAAACAAATAAAAAAAAAAAAAGGTCAAAACACCGCATGATGATTGAAAATATTTAGACTTCTTGTTGGAGAGAGTTGATGTGTTGGAATATTTAGTGGTGGGTTTTTAATATATGATATTAGGACATTAATTTTTCCACACACTTGACGAATATGTCTTCTCATTCCTACATGAGTTACTACTACTCAAAATGATCTACAAGATGTTTATGTAAAACACTTGTAGATTATAGTGATCTATGCCTATATGGATCACAAACAATTTTGCAACATAAACGCAAGAAATCTTGTGAATTCCTATTAGGCATAATCTTGGAAACTAGAAACATTAATAATAGCATTACATGACACATGTGTTTTGTAATATAATTAGCTCCATTACAAATATTAAGTGATTATCTTATTAATTATCTATTAACCATTTAAACAAATGATAAACACCATAATCATCTTAGCATATCATCATATAAGGATATTCGTCGTTGTTTTGTGTATTAGATATAACGATGTATCATTTTCAAAATTAATTAAGATCAATATTTTGAAAGAGAAAATACACTATTTTTCAAAGATATGTCAATTAGAAATGCCCGACTCAAAGGAAAATGTAAAATACAAGTTTTGCGTTAAAGCAGAACTCAATGTTTTGACCACTATGTAGTATTTTCCAATTTTGACGTATTTAAGTTTATAATGAAGACATGGAAGTATTTTTAAATGAAAGTAGACTTAATTATCTTCGAAATGGCGGGTGACACGACTTCTACGAACTTACGGTTAATTTTATATTGTTTTTTGAAGTTTTGCCAAATTCTGCTGAAACAGACAGACGGCCCCCATATAGGTGACGACCCCCTAATATATTTGGGGACCTCCCTAACATTATTGAAGCCCCAGTGACCTCAAAAACACGTTTTTGTTCAATCATTTGGTGGACTTAACTGTTAGTAGAACATAAGAATTCAAAAAGGTTGTTTGTTCCTAGCACATAAAAATTTTCTTGCATTGAACAATTCTGGTCTACTGGTGTGGTCAAAACTATCAATGGGGAAGTACAGTTGCATGCTCTAGCAGATGGCAAGAAGATAATTATCTCTGAAGCATCTGTGAGAATAAACTAAAAGATGAGGAAGGTTGTGGAAACCGTAGATGGGGGTGAATACGTTTTTATTAATAAAACTTTAGGATCAAGGATTACATCACTCTTCTACCGGCGGTCCCATATATATATGGGGGCTGCCAAGTATATCAGGGGGCCGCTTGATTTATGGGACCGCCTCCAGAAGAGGTTTTTAGACTAGATCTTTTGTATCAAATCACCAATCAAGTTTGACGTAATATGAGAAGTGTCAATCATAGGTTTACAATAGCTAAAGCATATTCTAACAATATAACCACACTCACAATATTTAGCACAAAGAGCTACACAACTTTAACTAACATGATATACACAACCATTCACACAATCATGAGCACAATGCAAGTATAAAAGTAAAGCTATAAATGTAAATAAATAAGTAAAGCGAAGGGTAAAAGAAAATGCAAACTGACACGATGATTTATAGTGGTTCGGTCATGAAGCTCCTCTTCGCCCTACTCCACTCCTCGAGTATCCAACTCGAGAGTTACTTCACTAATCAACAAGCTCCCTTTCGGCGGAGAAAACCTTATACCAATGCTTACATTATTTTCCAACACTAAGCTAGATGTCGAGTTCTTCTTCGGGTACAACCAAACCCGTTATGTTTTATGGCCCAACATAACAAACCTTGTGTTTTATGGCCTAAACACATAAACCGCGTCGCTTACATTATTTTCTGACACTAAGCTAGATGTCGAGTCCTAATCTTAGCTAGAACCAATCTACCACTTCACCAATGTATTTTAAGGCCTAAAATACTAACCAACCCACAATCAACCCATCCAAATATATACATCATTTGGATCTACACACTACTAAAGATTGGAAGACATGGACTCGATCTATATGTAACAAATGTTATAAATGGACTAACTAGACTACATAACTTCGGATCTTGAAGATGACCAAAGTTCTTCTCTTGCACTTGAGGAAAGGAGGAAAGGATAAAAGATTTGATCACATTTAAACAAGATTAACCAAGTTGAATGATCAAAGATTTAGAGAGATTTAGTGAGATCTAGAGAGAGAAAGAACTGAAAGAAAATCGTGCAAAAGGGTTATGAAAATAGTTGGAGGTGACCCACTATTTATAGGAGCTGAAAAACAGCCTGTCAGGAAACGGCGGTCCCAGATATATAAGGGGGCCGCCAAATAATTAAGGGGGCCGCCGACCGAATTAAGGGACCGCCCCGACAGACGCTCCTGTTTTTGTCTTTTTGTGGTGACAAACTTGTCTGGTGAAAGTGACACTTATTTTAGGGGGGAAATGACCAGATTTTGAAATTCAAAATAATTACCAAATAAAACATTTCTTTATAATTCAAAAATAATTTGTCTAATTAATTTTTGAAAAAATTATTTTGTTACATTTATAAAAATATAAAGTTTAAGACAAAAACTTATTTCTTTGATCATCATAATGCTTGTTTGTACATACCTTATGTGATTTACGTCGAGTGTAAACCAATGTCCGTCTTGATGCATACTTGAGACGTCGAGAGATGTTGATGCATGTATGAATTGATGATTTGTGTAAACAAGTAACTTCTAAACAAATTTCAGTGTTGATGTAGATTTGAGACGTCGAGAAATGTAGATGCATGTATGCATTGATGATTTGTGATTACGAGTAACTTGCGCACTTTACGTTACGCATTACAAGTCACATGTTTTTCATCACCAAAACATAAAGATATCGTATAGATTAAATATCATAATATTTGCACTAACACCTTTAAGAAATGATTTAATGCAACCAAAGACACTATCAATCTCTGCTACAAGGGGAGGCTCAGAAAATGTATTGCTCGACATGGATGGGGGTGGCTTGTAAGGATGCTTAGCCTCTAAGGCTTTAATGGTATCATCACAGAATAGAGCTACACCAAACGAGGATAACACTTTCACTGCTGCCGTAAAGTGCCCATACGTAACCTTGCAAAGACACTATTTGATGTTGGTGTTGCCCATTGTTCTCTCCTCTAGAAAATCACCTCCACCTTCACCCAAGGACACTAACCTAGAACCATCTAGCATACTTTTAACCAACATTGTAATACCATCATCTTTCCCCCATGTAGCTAATGACTTTAGGATGGAACTTTGTTGCAAGGATTTTTTATTCCCAGACCTATGTTCTTGTCTATTCTTTGGCCTACACACCTACAGCGTGCATCATGGAAAAAGTAACAACCTGACCTATGCATCAACAGAGTCGGGCTGGGAAACCACCTTGTAAAGAACTATTTTCAACCGCTGACCTAGAACCATCTAGCATACTTTTAACCAACATTGTAATACCATCATCTTTCCCCCATGTAGCTAATGAATTTAGGATAGAACTTTGTTGCAAGGATTTTTTATTCCCAGACCTATGTTCTTGTCTATTCTTTGGCCTACACACCTACAGCGTGCATCATGGAAAAAGTAACAACCTGACCTATGCATCAACAGAGTCGGGCTGGGAAACCACCTTGTAAAGAACTATTTTCAACGCTTGAGAAAAAGCGAGATGACAACCACGAGGGATACATTTGACAGTAGTGATAGACACTTTAAAATACGATCTAGAAGCTCAGCATCAAAAACCAACCCCTCAATTAATTCTATCTTGGACTCCGTATTAGACGGCTTTGAAATGCCAACAATGTAACCACTCATGTCGTCGGACCTTTTAGAAAAGCGGATAAGACCATCCGGTGATGACAAGCGCGACTAACAGCATGTAAATTCATACACTTCCCACACAACCATTGGCTAAATACCTTCAAAGGTTCCTCGACTTCCATATATAATCCATGGTCCGCAGAAAGAGCCCCGCGTAAGATACATTTACGTTCATCGGTCAAAGGGTGAAGCCTCTTGAGATAAGATATCAAACGTGCAATCCACTTATTTCCCACTTCACCATCCGGGCAACAATGAAAACCCCAAAACGGACACGGCCAACTTCCATTGAAGAGGTAGAGGAGGGTGTCATGAAAATAGAATCATAAAAATACCTGAAATGAGTTTGTGAAGAACATAATGTGTTTTATGTATGTTTTTTGGTTGAGACATTTACACAAACACTTGGTGGGTAGTTAAAGATTTAATGAGACTTTATGCGTGTAAAAAAGACGATTGCAATAAGGATTTGCATTGAAAAATGGAAGGAAGCAAAAAAGCTACATATTTAATTTAAATGAGTTTGGGAGTGAGAAAGATATGTAATGATTTTTGTTTGATGGATGAGTTTGGGTGTCAAAAAGGTTGTCTATACTATCCTTTAATTTCTAAACAAAAAACATGACTAAGTCACTCCTTTTGTTCTAGTCACACTCACATTGTTGCCATGAAATGTTTCTATAGCAACCATGTGAGTGTAACTAGAATTAAAATGTAGGAAGTGAGAAGATTATTGAGAAAGAGAGGAACCGTTTAGAAGTGAAAAGACCATTCGAGGTGAGAAAAGAGGTTTACGAGAAGTGAGGACCAAGATGTGAGGAGATTTATGAGTATGACGATTGTAAGGATTTATTGAGAATGAGACCATTTCATTATGAAATTCACTTGACTATTAACAACATAAGCAATGATGCGTGTGAGTGTTAGGATGTGAGGATGACCCATTGATCTATAGAGAGATATTAGGCATAAGTTTGGGTGTAGGAAAGACGTCAGCTCTTAGCACAAAAAGAGATATGTGAGTTTTGTTTAATGAATTGATTTTTTGAAAAGAAATGACAAATATCTCAAGCCTGCTGTCGGCGGTCCCAGATATATCTGGGGGCCGCCATAATAGATCTGGGGCCGCCGGACTGCCAACAGGAGAGGAGTTTAGGGCTTGACTTGTGAAAGGAGTGACATTTTAATATTTGTATTTCCCCGCTAATTAAAAATACCAAAGTAACTTTCGGATGAAGTATTTAGTTTGCCACAACGCATGGAATATAGAATAAACCAAGAATCGAGACTATTAAAAAAGAAGAGAAAGATTACAGAATGTGTTCCATTATTCCTAGACCTAGACAAAGATAATTTAACGATTCACGGTTAAAGGATAAAGAAAGAATGTCGACGATGTTATCTTCAGACGCAACCTATTCAAATGGAGATATTTCCATTTGAACATTGTCCCGAAGGAAATGGTGACGTATCTTTGGTGTGTTTTCATACGCGATAATAATAATCATAATAATCATAAATAATAATAATAATAAATAACGAAGAAAACAAACGAAGATGAAGGCAAAAGCTTGACAATATCAAGACCGGATGTGGTCTCTCGAGTATTGTGAAATGTTCAATAAAACAATTCTCATGACGAGGTATAAGTGATATCTTAAAGTGAAGCGGAAAATAGAAGGAAAGAGATTAGCCATCTCTATGGTTGTAGAGGCGAGGTTGAGTGAGAAGGAAGAGGTGTGATCGAAAGATAAAATTGCATTCGCCAAAGAAAAGAATGTTTTTTCTTCGAAGAAAAGAATTTTTTGACAAAAGGTTATATAATTATGTCGTTGAAGAGAAAGAATGTGTTCGTAAACGAAGAGAAAGTGTTTTCCGTCTAAGAGAGAGGAGTTGGCATCGAAACGAAAAGGAGAGCGTTTTAACTAATTTGTTAAAAGTCTTAGAATATGGATTTTTTAGGATATGAACTTTAAACGTTTGCGATTGCAAAGTTAAAGATACTTGAATATCCCAGATGAAAAATTTAAGTTGTCAAACTACTTGGAAGGGTATTTAGATTTGCATCTAACATTTCCGTGACAATAGAGGGATTATTTGGAATAAAGGGAGAAGGGATTAAGGAAATGTGTGAAGGAAGACTCTAGAAATTTAAGACCATTTTATGACTCTTTGAATAATTTAGATTAGTGACCCGGACGCGAAGAAAAGAATATTCTAGTGTGAGAAAAATGAGATCATAAGGATGTATAGGAGCTGATATATAATATAAAACAATACAAGACCTTATTGAATGAGTAAAAAAGCTTACTAGTATACAAATGGGTTTAAATGGTTGATATGGTTCGAAAATGGCTTAGAGATGAATCAAGGGCTCTTCTTTCTTGTTTTTTGGCTTCTACTCGGATTATACTTCCTTTCTATTCTTCCTTAGCTTGGTTAGATCATGATTTTAAAGTATTATGAAGTTTTGATGGTGAATTGAAAGTGTATGTATGTTTTCGTGTATATATAGGGTAAATTTAGGAGTAGTGGCCAAGTTTACATGGAGTAGGGACTAAGTTTACTTGGAATGGTGGCCAAGGGTTTTGCTTGGAGTCCAAGGTAGTGATGAAGGTGGTAGGGTGCTAGCTAGGTGGTGACTAAGGTGTGTGGGTGGTTGCTTGGTGGTGACAAGTAGGTGAAATCATCGTGGTGCTTAGCAAGGTAGTAGGCAAGGTGGTGAATCATGGTGGTGCTTAGCAAGATAGTAGGTAAGGTGGTGCATCATGGAGAAGGGTGGTTGCTAGGTTAGGTTTTAGTTTAAGGTGTACGGGTTGTTTAGGGTTTTCGGGTTAGGGTTTTGGTTTTTAGGACGAGTAAGGGCTGAAATGGAGGGAAAGAATGTTTAAATGTGATGCTTAGGAGACTTGTAACATGTACTAGAAAGGTTTTACGAAATCCCTTAGAAAAAATGGAGGGAAAAGCATATTTTGAATGTTGTGCATTGTCGGGTTGCACTTAGAGTTTTAGAGAGTTGTACTAGGGTTTTGGAGGGAAATATAATTCAAATATTATGCATTGTAACCTTGTACACATGCCTTATTAGATTGTACTATTGGTTTGTATGTAAACATTACATATAGTTAAGGTTTTGTTATAAACGTTAACGTTTAAAGTCCGTTTTGATATAACGTTATGGAAAGTAAGTTAAATAGATAATGTATGGTGATTAAAACATATTGCTTGACATATTATAACGTTTACTTGCTACAAACATTGATGGAATTGGCATTGGTAGGTTGGGTGAGCACGTTTACTTTTGTTATGCAAGTTACGTTGCATAAAGATGGAATAAAGCAAAAATCTTTCCACGAAAATGGTTGTACTTAATTTAATAAGTAGATATTACATTGATGAAAATTGCATCTAATTTAATAGATGGATAATTACATAGATGAAAATTGTAGGTTGTTATAAATGATGGATGTCAAAGTCCAACATAAAGATCCAAGTATTCAAACCTCACCTCTTCTCACCGTCCCTGTTTCTGTCATTCCTGAATCTTCAACTGCTCCAGCAACAACCATTACTTCCCTTCTTTAATCACTCTTTCCTAATCTTCAACAATCAACACCAATCCCAACACCAACAACTACAGAAGCAACAACCTCAACCACTGATGTTCCTAATTCCGCAACCCTCACAGCTATCCATCAAAGACTTTTTGACGTGGAGAATGATGTCAAGACACTCAGAAATGTTGATCACCGTTCAACTATTCGTGTGGATGTCAAGTCTGAAGTTTTAATCATTGTTAAAGAGTACCTTAGAACAAGTCTGGATGATACTCTTCATAAGGCGCTCCAGAGACATACTGCCGAATTCGTTAAGGAACATTCCATTCTAGCAGATGTCATAGATGTACTCCAACAGCAACCAAAACCTCAAAAAAGTGCTGCTGATATTCGCAAAATCAAGATGGAACAAGCAGGGAAACATCAAGAGCCTAAATATATAATAGTGTTATCTAACGTGGATGCACTTTTGGAATTTGATCAGAAATGAACCTTGTTAGAGACCATGACTAAAACCAAGTCATTTGAACGAAATTCCAAGCATAAAGCTCTATATCATGCTCTCATGGAGTCAATTCTTGAAGATGAAGATGCCACGGATAAAGGTGTTGCTGACAAGTTAAAGAAGAGAAAGCCAGATGATGACAGAGATGAAGGCCCTCCTACTAGACCACCAAGGGTTGAAAAGGAAGAAGACAGGCAAAGAAACTGAACCATCAAAGAAGGCCAAGTCAACTAGAACTTCCAAAGGCACCACCAAGTCTCACGCCAAAAAATCACTGGCAAGTTGCACTCATAAGAGAGGAGACAGTTTTGGAGGCTGGAGTTACTCAAGGTGCACAAGATCTTGGAGAAAGAATGGGTAATAATGATGAACCACCGTTGTCACACTGTTGATCTAAATGATTTGTTCAAGGGGAAACCAGAAAGACCTCTATCCAGATCATGGTGGAATGACAGGTAACTCCAGGCCTGAGAATAAGCCTACTCAGAGATGTCTTAGTGACCTTGCCAAAGTAGAAAACCTTCAAAAACATTTGATGATTTGATGAGCACTCTGATAGACTTCAGCGCATTTGTCATGAATCGCCTGCAGATTAGTGATCTCACACAAGATATTCTGGTAGGTCTGACTTATGAGCTTCTAAAAGGTACGTGCATGAGTTATGTTGAGCTCGATTATAATATGGAAGAATGTTACAAAGCTCTAACAGGTCAACTTGACTGGAACAACCCTAAAGGTGATAGATATCCATTCGACTTGAGCAAACCACTACCTCTGGTTAAATCAGGAAATCGTCAAATTGTCCCGGTTGATTACTTCTTCAACAATGACTTAGCATACTTGCAAGGAGAAAGCACCGGCAGAACATACACGACTTCTTTGACAAAAACAAAGGCTGCTAAGTACGATCTAAAAGGAATTGAAGACATGGTACCCATCTTGTGGAGTCCTATAAAAGTAGCATATGACAAGCATGCTCTTTTAGGTACTTCACACGGGGGACCCAAAAGACAGATTCTACGGGTATGCTTCCAAGAGGGTATCCAAACATGATGTGTACTCCACCAAAAGAATTCTTGCAGTGAAAATGTTAAAGTTAAAGTATGATATGGTTATGGTCATCTAGAGGAGATTGAAGTCCGAAGATTTGATCAGAAATTATACACGTTCAAGGAAGGCGACTTTCCTTGACTTCATCTAAATGACATCAAGGAAATGTTACATCTCGTCATTCAGAACATACTCTTCAACCTCGAGGGTGATGTCATTATGCACTTCGCCGTTGCATTACATATGTTCATAAGACGTATTGTAATCCAGAAGATAGTGGAAGATCTTCAACTTGGTGTTGAGAGCTATCAAAAGAAGCTCAACATATCTAATCCAAGAACTCGCGAAGAAGACCTCTACCGAAGATCACCTTATATCACTCTCTCAAATCCTCAATGAGTCATTTATGAAGACAAGTTGAACAGGAAAAGATTGATGCGTTCTGATGAGCTCTACAAGTTCAGTGACGGTACACTCCAATCGTTTTGGGATACTCTTCATTACATGGCAACAAATTCGAGGATGGGGTATAACAAAGCCATGCCAAAAAGAATATGGACTCACTTAGACAAGACAAGGTCTCACATCATGGTTAAAAAGATTGATCATCAGTTACGATGATGCATATTTTATTTTAAAATATATTGTATTCAAGTTTTAAATTTATATAACTCGATTCACCTGACAAACGCACTAACAGGCAGAGAACCCAATCGTAAGTAGTGTAGAGATGGTAAATCCAAGGTCGTCCCAAGAGCTAAGTGTCAATTAGTTTTAATTTGAATTGTCACATTTAAAAAGGGTTTTAAGTTGATTTTATGAAATAACAAGAAAGTAAATATGCGGAAAGTAAAAGTAGTAGAAGATATCAGGGAGAGAAGCATGCTAGCCTAGCCATTTCATTACTACTGTTATAACTATATATTCCTGTGCAATGTTACATCATGGTTTCATTGGTAGTTTCTAAAGTTGACAGACCTAAATACATATCTTTAGTCTGCCCTATAATTCGTGCGATCCCGAATCCCCCGAAATTCACAAAGGTAGGGCAAGTGATTAATCCCAACTATCCCAAGAACTAGTCTAATAACCTATGCAGATTATTAACCCTCTCTAAAAGAGTTCCTGTACTTTTTAAGTATATTAGGTGATAGAGGCGGTAACAGGGATAGTTCCCACACTAGGGTTAGGATGATCATCCAACCCTAGTACCCTGCTAATCCCACGTTCAAGTCGTAATCTAATAACAAGATTAACATGATCTAAACCACCCGCAATACTACCAAAACCTAGGGTTACACGATAGTCAAAGAATATCCACCGAAACCATAATCTAACAGGAAATAAACATTATAACAATAGTAGATTCATGACTAGGCTAGCACTTGAAGTGCTTAGCCACTCATAGCAACAACAAAGCAAGAATTAATAAAGATAATCATGGATGGAAAACTCATAATTCTTAAAAAAGTTGTTTATGAACGATTAAATACAAAAGTAAATTAAGTGTGATCCTTTGCAGTTATCTCGGTCAGATTTCAAATATCATTCAAGGACCGAGATTTGAAATAACGGTTACCGCGGTGAGATATCGGTGAAATATCGGTTTTTATATTATCTAAAATATTAAATATATATATTAAAATCATAAAAGATTAAACATAAAACATAGCATAAAAGTGTCAAACAGAATTAAATTAAAATCATAAAAGCTTAAACAAAACACATAGCATAAAAGAAGAAGTGTTGTAAGTAGGTTTTAAAAAAAAGTGGGCTGCCAAAAAGAATTGGGCTGCCAAAATAAAACTGGGCTGCCAGAAAAAAGAAAAAAAAGTCTAAAAACGAGATTTTCTTTATCTCACCGAGATCCGATATCAAAATCTCGGCAAAATCTCGTCCAATATCGCCGAGAATTTTGGTTCCGATATTTACCACCGAGATTTGGAACCGAGATTTTTTCTAGGTTCGAGATCCGAGATCTCGATGAGATCTCGCCAAGATATCGCCAAGATTAACTGCCCAGGTGTGATCTCCATTGGACTTCTGGTGGAATTCTTTGAGCTATGGAGGCCTTGATCACCCCTTAGATCTGTGGTAGAATGGTTGATGTTCAAGTGGCTGAATGAGGCCTCTATTTACAGATTTCGAATATGTTACGGCGTAAACTTTTAGAGGTTTACGCCGTAAACTGCTAACGTGCACTTTCCATCTTGCAGGCTTAAAGGATGTTACGGCATAATTAAGTGTCCACGTTACACCGTAATGCTTACTCAGATGACTCATCTTTTCATAATAATAATGTTACGGCGTAAACCTTGCGTGTGGTTACGCCGTAATCTTGCTGGGTGACGTGTCTTGCCTTGAATAGGTTACGGCGTAACACTCTCGTAGGGGTTACGCCGTAAAGTCTCGTAAGAATCCATGTTTTCTTCATTTTTTGGTCCTTTTCCCGTGTTTCTTGTCACATACTTGCATTTCACCTTAAAATAATGAAATAACCGTAAAAGTATCAAATTCAAGTATTTATAAGACAATTGCAAGTATTTTTAGAGGAAAATTGACACTAAAAAGTATCAAATATTTGATGTTATCAAATATCTCCCCACTTGACTTTTGCTTGCCCTCAAGTAGACCTGTTAGAATAGTTTATAAAAAGATTTATTTGATTTAACTCAAAGAAATGAATCTATAAAAGACTTATGTTAGAAACATCAAAGCCGAACACCTCACGAAAAGGGGATTAAAAATCACTCAACTTCTTAACTAGTCTAAGTGTTCATTTTTGGGGTGATCGCTCATCTGCATAGTCTTGAGTATGGTATTATACATAACTTGAGAGTACCAAATCGCACCAGTTAGAGTTAGGGTCTAAACAATTCTTAAAGGCAACATGGGTGACCTAACACAGGTTTATTGGGTGATATAATGGTTAGGATAGACATGGGATACACATTTAATTAGTGTTAAGATAAAAATACAAAAACAAATAGTCATATATAATCTAAGGTATCCATAACCAGCTACTGTCCATCCATAGTCCAAGTCTTCAAGTGCGAAAATCTGATCATATCATCATAATGGGTTAGCTAATAATGAGATCTTACGGAGCGTTCTAACCCATTCTTCATAACACCAGATGGCTTATAGTTGTACCATCTCCATAATCATTGGGTGGCTTATAGTTGCACGACCTGTTTACTTGGTTTTCTAACACGTAACCAACATCGGGAGTTAGATCATTAGGTGGCTTATAGTTACACCATCTTTCCTTTTTGCATTTTTATAATACTCTTGCATATTACATATCGCATATCCCCTCACTTAAGATAAACAGTATCGAAAGTGATAATATCGGGGGGTCTTCCATGATCATAATAATATGTCTTCAACGAAAGTGCCAATCTTCGAACCATTTTCCTGAACCATGGACTTAGGTAGCCAAAAAATTTAACACAAGGATAAATATAGACTATAGGGTTGGCTAAGAAAAAATGGTATAACGAAACATATAACAATGGGTGAAAACATAGATTGACTAAACAAGGGTGATCTAGGGGTATCTTGCACTAATCATGAGTGCAACAAAAGGGTTTTTAACATAGGAGGTCGACAAGTCAGTGTAACAAGGTGATAAACACACACATAGGCTTATTTGGGTGAATTCCTAAATGTTGCCTTCTCGAACCATCTATTCCTACTAATCAATTAGGTCTCGAAATGATGTACAGGCCAAGTTCTAAAGTCTACAATACTACCGTCACACTCAATATTTTGGTGGATTTTTGTATAATGAGATGAAAACGGAACATTAGGCTTAAACCTCACCAAGTAATAATAAAGGATAATGTGCATTCGGCAAAGATTAATTCTAGTTTAGTAGGAAAAACATGTCAATTTTTTAAAATTGCACAATTTTCAAAGAAAACTAGAAAATCGAAGGCAAGAATAGGTCAAGTGATAATTCTACTCACATCCCTCACTTGTTTTGTACAATGTCCTTATTGTACATTAAGGAAATGAAATAAACAGGAAGAGTAAAATTAGAACAAGAAACTCCCTTGAGCATTGCTTCTGAACATATAAAATGTAATAAGCCGGTGGAGAAATCCAGAAAATCTCCATCGTAAGCAAAGCTTATTTTCCCCTGTGATCACTAAAACAAACTAATAGCATAAAATCGCTTAAAAGAAATATACAAGAAATACAAACCTAACTCACTTTCGTAGGAATCACGGTTTCATTTAGCATATGCAACAAGCCTTTTAAACCACTTGGTGGCACAAGTAGACGAGTGAAGTCTCGTGAGGGTTTCCAGAAAACATACCCACAAAGTTCATTTAGATATACAAGGTTTAGCAATGCGTTAAAACTTTATTTTAAGGTTTTGCAGAAAGAGGTTACGGCGTAACTCCGGTGGTTACGCCGTAATCATGTGGTATATATTTTTTTAAGATTTTTGTTTATACGTTTACCCGACGTGATCATAAATAAGGTTTATGTCGTAATAGAAAGGTTACGGCGTAAACCATAAATGTTACGCCGTAACGATGTCTAACTCAACAAACTACCCTGCAATATGGTCAATTCGTCTCGAAAGTATGCCTCCTAGCTGCATAAACTGCAAAACAAAGTAAAACATGCAAACCAACTAATATGCAGAGAAATGAAATTTATAGATAAAAGACGGGTTGTCTCCCGACAAGCACTTTTGTTTATTAACGAGTCTTTAAGTTAGACTCATGCCCACTCCACGTTTTGTCGTGGGTATCTTCTCCTTGGTTCATTTCTTGTCGGATCATTTTTCTGAATCGTGATCCGTTCTCTCGTCCCAAAGACAAGGCATCTTTTTTTCGTCGGTAACACAAATGAAGCTATTCTCATTATCAAACGAATATCTGGTTATTTTAAAAGTTTCCATGTGAACCATAGGTGGATCATATTTCTTATCTTTATTTTCTTGTTTTTCGTCCTCTTTTAACCAATAATCATACCATCATTCTTTGGCCTTACCTTGGATATTCTTATAGTTTTCCCATATCATATTGTAGGTCCTCGTGTTTGGATCTATATAGCCTTTGTAAGACAATAGCTAACTTGAATAAATCCAAATCAACTATGTGAGAGACACTAACTATGAATACCAAGTGTTAATGCGGAATCTTAACACAAGTATTAAGAAGAACACAATATAATACTAACTTTTCTATTGATTTCTATTAAGCTTCAATGCTACTATTTGTTATATAAAACTCTATGTCGTAAGTTTCCTTTTATACACCAAGGAAACCCTAAAAGGCTTTACAAAACATGTGAAAGGATAATGCATATCCTTTCCTAAGATATCTCCTAAAATATCTCTAAGATAACTATTATCACTATTTTGTTACATAAATGGACTTAACTAAACACTACCAGTACTAACTATAGTACTGCCACTCTACCAGTACTAACTATAGTACTGCCAGACTTAACTTAGTACTGCCAGAACTAACTAAGTACTGCCAGACTTAACTGTTATACTACCAGTATTAAGTCTTTTACAATATATTTCCCAAAAATCCTCCCTAATCTTGATCTTCACTTGTGAACTTCAAGTTCTTAAGAGTCTTTAATTTGAGCTTCCTAAGGATGTTTGTAAACAAAACTCTTCAAATTATTCCTTGAGCTGCAATTCTTCAAATCACTCTATTTGGATCATTGCAGCAACTATTCTTCAACACTTTTCAGCAACACTTCATATCAGCAATACTTAAACAGCTACATTGACTATATGTACATCAAATCATATAGTTTCAGACTATTCTCATCACTTCCAGGTGTGTTAACTCATGTGAGAGGTGAATCATTGAAACTTTAAATGGATTTGATGTCTCTTTACCAGTTAGCCATTAACTCTGGAGTAGTCAGTCCTTTGGCCACCAGAAAGGTGCATGTCCATGGTCGACTGAAAACCATTTCAACTCTTAGTACATGAAACATTGGTGAGTTGAATACCATATGGTTTTTGGCAAACCATTATAGCCATGAACGGATTTGATATGCCTTTACCTGTAGCCGTTTGCTCAGGGCTAGTCAATCCTTTGGCACCTAGAAAAGGTAAATTCCATGGTGGATTGATTACCATATCAACTCTTTGTACATGAAACTTGGTGAGTTGATGTACCATCCACTTTTTGGTAAAGTGTCAACCATCTAATATGGATTTGCAATTTGTCTTTACCATAAGCCATAATCTCATGGACTAGTTATGGTTTTTCCACAGCCTTTACCACAATCCATAAACTTGTGGGCTAGCCAACTCTTTACAAACATAGATATGGTGAGTTGATAACCATACAATTTTTGGCAAAATTATCAGCCATTAACGGATTTGAGAAGTCTTTACCAGAGTCGTTTGATCCTTGGGGGGGGGGGGGGGGGGGAGGGGGGTGGGGGGGTGGGGGGGGACTAGCAGTCCTTATGCATGTTAGACGGTGGACTGATACCATTTAATTGTTGATGGTGTCATAGTCACCTCCACCGACGTGTTGTTCTCCTCATCTCCCATTCTAGATATCTAACTCAATAATCCTATATTTTCTAATACCAGCTTTGCTTCTCCATCATTTCAAACAGTTTATAACATCTCATATGAGTTTTCCTCCTTGAAGTTTCTTGTCCAACATGGCTTTGCATACTTCAGCAGACAAAGGATACTTTCTCTGTATGAGCATATAAATATCTACAGACTCCAAGTTCAAACAATGTACTCTGCAAGAATCATAGTATCTCCAACAAATTATCCTTTGTTGACCTGGCAAACTCCAAATTGAATCTGTACTAAGGGGTTATTCAAACATGTTCTTCAAGTATTCCTAAAGTACCTTTCAAATTCATCTCTGGCTCATTCAAACCATGTTTCTTCTCATGACAATCCTGTAAAGCTCTGTAAGATCAACTTTGATATGTCAGTCAGTATTGCTCCGAAAGCTTATGTTAAACCATATCAGTTCTATCTCTCTTACAATCTGGTATAACACCTTCCTTCCCTTGCTTATGATCCTTGTAATTGGGTATACTGGGTGATTTTGTGGCTACAAGAATAGGATTAATGGGAATTTTAGTACCTGAAGTAGAATCATCTTTTTCATTAGCTTCATCTAAATCTTCAAATTCATCCCTATCATGGTCTTTATATTAATCCTTTCCTTGTTTATCTGTTTTCTCCTCTTTAGTCTTCTTGTATGGCTTATTCATCGTTGTCTTCTTCAATCCTTCTCCTCTGTTTGTTGAGTACCTTCATTCATCAAACTTTAGTTTCTTATGTCATGTTTTTAGTTTGAAGTTCTTCACCAAATCTCTTCAAACTTTCCTTTGTTGCTTCAAAGTTCATAGGGACATAGGTATCCAATTGCTTAACCAATTTTTCAAATTCTGCTTTCACTTCTTCAAAATTCAACTTCCATGTCCCTTGATTCTTTAGAAAGTTTGACATATAGTTCCTGAGTTGTGTTTGAGTCATAGGCTTATTCATTTTTGCTTTAGCTCTTTCCTCTGTAAAGTGTTTTTTTCTTTGATTTACCAACTCTACCATCCTTATTGCATAATCTTCAACAGTAAGATCCTTTCCAAGAACACTCTCTTTCAATTCTGCATTTGCTTCAAGCTTTGCTCTAATAGTGTCCCAATCTTCTTTAGTATACAATTAAGCATCAAACTGAACTTGGGCCTTCCTTTTCTTTTGTTCCTTTGTGAATTCTTGCTCTTCAGCCATCCTTTGAGCTAGAAGTGAATCCAAATGAACTTGTTTGGCCACTTCTTCCTTTTCCAAAGCTTTTTCTAATGCATCTAACCTGATAGCTTCAGCAAGTCTTGCTTCTTCTTGAAGAATTTGTTCTTTTGTCTTTCTAGAAGCTTGAGTCTCTTCTTCTTCTATCATAGGAGCCTTTCCTTCTCTTCTACCTCTGTCTGGAGAAGGTACTGAGACTCTTATGCTATCAGTAGTAACTGGATCAATGCCAGTATTAACATCCAAACTGCCAGTATTAATCTCTTCAATACCAGAACTAACTTCAATGCCACCAGTACTAACTTTTTCAAAGGCAGACTTAACTTCTTCAAAGTCCAAACCAGTACCAGCAAATTCTTTTGAACTCTTCCTTCTCTTGTATCTCTTTCCTTTGTCAACTGACTTGATCTTATGAACTTTTGTTAAGATTGCAGCAGCTTCTAGAGTTGTAGGGCTTATGTCTTCAACTTGTTCCTCCCCTGAAGCATTGACAGTCTTTGAGGGAGTCTTTGAGGGAGTAACAAGCTCTTGTACCAAAGAAACCAGAGGATCTAAATCATGAAACTTCCTCCCCTGAGCCTCTGTTTCTTCCTCTTCAGAATCAGACAAAAGAACCCTCTTGGTCTTTCTCTTCAAAGCAACCTCCAAAGTCTTTACTCTTTCCACTAAAGTAAGGATAACCTTCCCAAATGTCTGTTTGGTTTCCTTGAGCTGCTTCTCCAAGTCATTAATCCTTGTCATTAACTGGGAAGTAGTAGCTTCTTGTCTAGGTGTAGGAGGTTGTTAGTCAGATGATGGTTGTTCAAAGGTATGCTCTATTGGTTTATGTGGGGCAGGGTGAAGGTGTAGGTGAGGGGGATGCAGTAGTAGTTTCAGCAATAGGTATAAGTGGTGCAGGTTGAGATAGAGGTAGAATAGTTGTGGCTTCAGATGGTATAGGTTGCGTTATAGGTGGTGTTGGTGGTACCACTCTAGATGATGGTTGAGGTTGAGTGATAGATAGAGCTTCTTGTCCCTGCACTGGCTTAGCAATAGAATAACATAGGCAGGCAACAAGGTCTTAGGTACCCTCTACAACCCCCTTTTCAATGTTTCTAAAAATCTTTTTAGTCAGGTCACAACTAGATAAGGGTGTTTTGTTTTTAGTTTGTATATCCAAAATCATTTGTAGAAAACGAGGATACATCAAAACTCTTATTTTGCTTTTCAATTTGGCCCTACCAATGGCATCAAAATTAGTTTTTGAAAAAATTATAAACACTGCCATAGAAAGAACAAATCAAGGCAGTAGCAATATTGCTACTAAATTGATCTCATCCACCACTTTTTGAGCTTATACAATGTAAAATATGGTGAACTAAGAATCTCTATTGAGGTGTGAAAAAGCTTTTCCAGAAGGTAAAAGATCCATCAGTAAGTATGCCCCATCCCCTCAAAAATCTTATTGTTTGGTAACATGGTAATCCCTGAAGCATCTGCTAATTGAAGCTTACTTCTATAGATGCCTCAGTGATTGTATACTACAATAGTATCCAATAGTTGCTTTAACTCTAGAAGTCCATCAGCCAAGAGTTTTGGCATGTAGCATCTGCCAAACTGTTTCACTAGGGAATCATAGATAGTAGGATTAGTAGTTAAAGCATACCTGAGGTTGGAACCTCTTAGAAAATCCACTATCTCTGCAAACCCTGCACTTTCGTCAGGCTTGCGCCTAAAAAACCCCACTTGATTATGTTTGTCATAGTATTTTAATTGAGCCATGATTGAAATTGCATAAAAGGTATGTGATGTGGACTAAAAAATTACTGTGGTTTAGTTACGAGTGAGGTGCAAGATGCTGGTAAAAAGAAAATTGAATATATCCTTTGTAAAGATAAAGAAGATTTTTACTTTGATAAGAGGAGATAGCAAATAAAAGATAAGTATGAAAGAGAAATCAAACTTTATCTATATATATGCTTTTTTGTTAACGACAATAGCGCCGTAAAAATCTGTAACGGTAACATTTAAACAGTGTTTAAACAGCAAAAGTCAATTTTCCCGCAACCAGCACTAACGGTAAGCTACCAGAATTAAAGTTAACACTACCAGACTTAACTTTGGTCAACCAAAATTAAATATGTTTTAACCTGAATTAACTCTTTTTCAACCCAGAAGTAATGTAATGTACCTGAAGACTTACAAACAAAGACTTATCAACACTTCCTTACAGCTGCAAATCCATGCTATTCCTGCAAGAATTAGTCTAAAACAAAGAAAAAAAACATGCTGCGGGAGTTTGTATAATACCAGAATTAACTTAAACTAACTACCCGAATTAATACTACTAACTACCAGAATTAATACTACTTAAGCCAGAATTTAGTTAAAAAAAGAAATTAGTTTCTCTTAGGGACCCAGGCCTGTACTAAGCTTGGGTCTGCTTTGACTTTCCGTATCACAGTTCTAATAAAAGTTGGTCCACCATTACAATTGGAGTTTGGTCTAGTGGTTCTCCAATTATAACCTGCTGAGGTCTTAACAGCAGATCCCCAATTTCCCTTTACAGCATGAGAATGAGACATTTGTGCTGTATTTTTTGCAAGGTCTGCTTACAGATGAATGTGATTTATAAAATTCCTTCTTGATTAAAAAGAATCCACCTGTGGTCTTTAAGGAATAAAGTTGTTTGAGGTCTGGTAGTACAAGGCTGTCTAGATTTATCTAACAGTATTAACATAAGGCCTAACAGAATTAATATTTGTCCTACCAGTATTGATATTAGGCCTAACAGAATTAATGTTTGGCCTACCAGCATTAAGTTGTACTAGTCTAGGAACAAATTGATTATCATGATTAATCCTGTCATCATTAGTCCATACTGGTTTTGCCACCATGTTACCAGTATTAAAAACCCTTTGTTTCTTAAACCCAGCCTCTCTTGCCATTTTCTTTTCATAATAGTCACAATCTTTGATCAAATGGCATAGACTACCACAAACAAAACATTTCTTCTTTGTTGAAGAGTACTTTCCCTAGTTCTCTACCATCATAGCATTCAATTCTTTCCTGTTAACATAAAGGTGGTTTTTTCTTGATTTTTGATAGGTTGCCTAGGAGTTTTTATGTGTGCGACACAACTAGGTTCAACCTCTTTTGATTTTGGGGTAGACACACCTTTTTCATTTGTGTTGTAGTATGTTTAGACACATACACTTCTTGAGGTACTCTGGAAATCTTAGATTCAAGATCAACAGAATGTACAGAGGAAGTTCTAATAGATCCTGCACTGTCATTAGATTGACAGGTAGAATATTCACTGGATCTATCATCTGATACACTGGGTTTAAGGCTCTTGGGGTCCCTTTTTATCATAAACATACAACGGGGACTCATCAATTTCTTCTTGTGGTTTAGAGTATAATCTCCACTTAAGAGATGTGGAACACCTTTAAAATCATTAGTTTTTGTAAATCTACTGTACAAAGGTTTCCCAACTGAGTCCTTTTCTGTACAATTAAAAACAGAAAAATTCATTTCTTCCTCATAACTAGAACCATCCTTGTTGAATTGTTATTATCATACCTAAGCCAATTTTACACTACTTGAACTCATGCCAGAATTAAATTAATCTCCCAAAGAATCTGGAAAATCTTTCCATGAATCTATCTAAATGTTTTCTGTGATTGTTTCCTTTCTTTTACAGCTTTCATTTCAAATTCTCTTATATTTTTTAAGCTTTATTCATCTTTTTCATATATTTCATTTGCCTGAAATGTAAGCTTTTCATTTAGAGAAAGTTGCTATTTTTTGAAAAGTAACAAGTTGAGCTTCTAGTTTCGTAACAGCTTGCCTATAGGCAAGTATTTGTGCTTCTTGATCACCTAACTGATTCATTTGTTCATCACACAGTGTTTTAAGGGTATTGTATGAATCAATACAAGTTTTAGAACATAAAGATACCTCACTACTAGAGCTGATAGCCATGAGTGCATGATTTGTCTCTTCATCTTTAGTATGTTCTCCCCAATTGACAATACCATCATCCATTGTCAGCAAGCCCATCTGATTCTTCTCTTGCTTTCCAGCTTCTTGGTGTTGATAAAAAGAGTCTCTCTTCTTCTTACCATCATGTGTCCCCTTTGCTGTACATTCCCTAGCAAAGTGACCAGTGTTGTGACAATTGAAGCATTCAAGCTTCTTTTTGCAAACCACAGTGCTTTTTCCATCACACGAACATCTCCTTCCTGTTTTCTTATAAAACCCTTCAATCGAATAGCAATCATTGCGACTGACCCATTATGTCCATCTCTTCAATGTCCAAGTCATCAATCTGTTCCAGGTCTTCATGAAGCAAGTCCCAGTCCTCTGATTGTTTGGCAAAGAGGGAATAAATAACTTCATCAGCAAAACCAGCAAGAGCTTCTTTTTCTGGAGTATTGGTTGAAGAAGTAGAAGGAGTGCAAGTACTGTAGGCACCAGTAAAACCAGACTTAACCTTATTAGTGCTGCTTTTGCTTTGTGAAACAAAAGCAACATTTTGAGCACTTGAAAATGTTTTTGAGGCACCTTGGATTTCCTGCTCAAAAACCCTAAGGTTATTGTACAAATCATCAATAGATAAAGTGTCAACATCTGGTTTAGTTCTCATAGTCATTGCCAGATTGGACCATGCTGGGGGCAAAGATCTGAGAAACTTATGATTTGCATCCTCAGTTGATACTTCAGCACCATGAGCTTCCAACTATGAAAGTAATTGTTGGAATCTGTCATATCCCTTTTCTAACCCTTCTGAACTGGATATTGTAAATGCTTCAAACTGTTGTTTGAAAACAGCCTTTTGCATTTTCTTTGAATTTGCATTACCACCAAACCTAGTTCTGATGGCTTCCCAGATTTCTTTTGCATCATCCATTCCATGAAATCTTCTCATATGTTCCTTGGGAATGGCCATCAACAAGATATTCTTAGCCTTCCTTTCCTTTTCAACAACTTGAATTTCTGCAGCACAGTTACTGTGGAATGTATTCAAAACCCCCATCCTTTCCAGTTGAAATTCTCTTATTGGAGTTTCCATTCTGAATTACCTTCCAAACATCATTATCAATGTACTCAAGGCGTAATGTACCCCCCCAAATTCTCCTTATCCCAATATCAATACATCCACTTTTCTTTAGAAATTAGGATTTTGATATTGATGATAGCTAGTTTGCTTTGAGAAATCACTTTATTGTTATGTAGTGCAGCACCAGTGTCTGATGCATCTTCATGGTTTGATGCTTCATCATCACTGAGATGTTGAGAGAACTCATCATTAGCAGGTTGAGACATTTGTAAATATCTAAAAGTAAGCGTTTGTTTATGGTTCAAGTGATTCTTCTTACTTAGAGTCCCTCTATTAGCTCTGATACCACTTGTAGGTCCTCGTGTTTGGATCTATATAGCCTTTGTAAGACAATAGCTAACTTGAATAAATCCAAATCAACTATGTGAGAGACACTGACTATGAATACCAACGTTAATTGCGGATCTTAACACAAGTCCTAAGAAGAACACAATATTAAAAAAAAAAAAATTTTTTTTTTTTTTTTTAATAACCTAACTTTTCTATTGATTTCTATTAAGCTTCAATGCTACTATTTGTTATATAAAACTCTATGTCGTAGGGTTCCTTTTATATACCAAGGAAACCTTAAAAGGCTTTACAAAACGTGTGAAAGGATAATGCATATCCTTTCCTAAGATATCTCCTAAAATATCTCTAAGATAACTATTATCACTATTCTGTTACATAAACAGACTTAACTAAACACTACCAGTACTAACTATAGTACTGCCACTCTACCAGTACTAACTATAGTACTGCCAGACTTAACTTAGTACTGCCAGAACTAACTAAGTACTGCCAGACTTAACTGTTATACTACCAGTATTAAGTCTTTTACAATATATTTCCCAACACATTCAAGAATATGACCCTTCTTTCCAATTCCTAATTCATATTCATCGGCTAGTTGTTCGATTTCAAGATCAAACACCCACTGATAATCATCAAAGCTTCTTTCCATTGGGTCTTTGTCAGGATCTAATGCCTCTTCGAAACAATCGATGACCCAGGATTTCAACAAGGCCTTCTTTATAGATTTGTTCACATCTGTGTGTCCTACTTTAACTATCATCCATTCTTTAAAGGTGTAGTCCCTAGGCCTAGGTTTGTTATCATGTGAATTTTCTTTATACCATTCCGCATAACTTTGTTCCCAAATTAAGTCATTCAGCTGACAACCTCCATATCTGACTAATAAGAAATCGGGAAATGATAGTCCTACCCCTTTCATATTTTTTTCTTTCACTATCATGGTTACAGTACCAAATTCTTAAATTCCCAGCCCTAGTTCTTCTGTATATTTTGACCCCTCCATCGCAAATACTCTTATAGGGGTCACAGGTGGGCCACATCCTCGCCTTTCCATTGTAAGTTTGCATGATAGGTTTACATAAATATTTGACAGGAATGTATTCGTCAAGCCTTAATTTCTTTTTAACATGTTGTTCTTGCCTATCTTGCAGATTGTCTGTTTTTAATGATTTTGAAGATGGGTTTCCTGGGGGGAAACTAGGTTCATTATTACTTATTGAATTCATCATAAGGATTTTTTCCGTAGGGATCATAAAGTTAGGGTCTTTTTTCTCCATGTCAAACATAATCCTATCATTACCTACCCCAAGTGAAATTTCCTTGTTAAAAACATGGATTTTGGCGTGAATGGTAGCTAGAAAGGGTCTGCCTAAGATAATAGTTTCATTAGGGGTCCTATTGATGATCACAAAATCAGAAGGGAATAAGAATTTATCAATTCCTACTAGAATGTTTTCAACCACCCCTAATGGTGCCTTTTTTGTCATATCGGCCACTTCTATAAGCATATTGGTTTTCCTAAGGTTGGTCAGCTTCAAGAATTCAAATATACCCCTAGGCATGACATTTACACTAGCCCCTAAATCGGCCATAGCATAAAAGTTAAAATTACCAATAGTGCAAGGAAGTGTAAAATTCCCTAGATTTTGCTCCTTAGGCGGTAATTTGCACTGTAGGACCTCTGTCGTCCTTTCCTTATTATTTTGAGTTACCTGAGAGTCAGAATCAGACAGAAAAGATACTCCGTGGAGATTGTTAAGCTTACTTGAAGAGATAGGTATATTTAGCGTCTCATGATCAACATTAACCACCTTGCATTGCCCGATAGATGAGCTTGGAGCTCCATTGGTTGTCCTAGACTAGAGTTCCTTGGTTAATTGCTTGATTTGGGTTTTTAGATTTTTAAGAGAGGCGCTCTGGTTCCTAGTGTTAATCTCCGCATTTTCTTGGAGTTTCTTAATCCATTCATCCATATGGGCGCTTCTTCGTGCTGATTCTTCCCGATGCTTATTCATAAGCTCTTTTAAGCTTGGTTTCTTCTCCCCATAAGGTGGTCGATTATCAGTACGAGTGTAGTATCCCAATGGACCCACACAAAACTTGGCTCTATTACTTCCGTTGAAGGGAGCGGAGCGCTCGAATTCTCCATACTTGACCTCTTCCAACTGTTTGACTTCCTCGTTGAGAGGTCATTCTTTGTTAAGGTGAGGTCCTTCGCAGATTTGACATCCAACTTGGATCGCATGAACATTTTCTTTCAGCTTCTTCCTATCGCATCCTAAATTATCCAGTTTACTTACAATTGTAGCAAGTCCATCAGTATTATTATTGCTACTAATGTTCCTGCTTGATGTCCCATCGTGCCACTTTTAAGAGTGGTCAGCCATATTTTGTATTGCCGTCAGAGATTGAGTTGGTGTCATCCCAAGAATTGGTCCCTACGAATTAAGCAACTGGCGGTTCATAGTGTTCAACCCTTTATAAAAAATGTTTACCTTTTGATGGCTGTTTATGTTGTGGGTTGGGCATTTATATAGCAAATCATTATACCGTTCCCAAGCTTGGTATAACGATTCATCGCTTTCCTGGTTGAAGTTGTGGATGTCTTCAAGTTGTTTAGCGGTCTTGGATGGTGGACAATACCTTTGGATAAAGGCTTTTTTAAGGAGGTCCCAAATGTTGACAGCTCCTGGAGTGAGTCTATCCACCCATCTTTTAGCGGATCAAGTAAGAGTGAACGGGAACACACATAGTAGTACTGCGTTTTGTGATACTCCGAGAATATTGAACAAACTTACTATGTTTATGATCGTGGGCATCCTCATTCTTATTCCCGAAAAATGTGTCTTCCCTTAATTCTCGCATGAATTGACTTTTGATCTCAAAGTTGACAATGTCCTCGATTTATGGTTTAACCACGCCCGATGCCTGGTTTTCTCGAGACAATGCTAAGTATTATTCTGTGGTGAGAGTATTGATGTCTACTCCTGCCATAGTTCCTGCAGAATTTAGAAGTTAGAAAGAGAATGGAAATAATTACAAGAAATCAAATTAATACTACTTTTTAGCTCCCCGGCAGCGGCGCCAAAAACTTGATGCGTATTTTATTTTAAAATATATTTTATTCAAGTTTTAAATTTATAAAACTCGATTCACCTAACAAACGCACTAACGAGCAGAGAACCCGATCGTGAGTAGTGTAGAGATGGTAAATCCGAGGTCGTCCCAAGAGCTAAGTGTCAATTAGTTTTGAATTGAAATGTCACGTTTTGAGATTGGTTTTAAAATTGCTTTTAAGATTAACAGGAAAGTAATTATCTTAAAAGTAAAAGTAATAGAAGATATCAGGGAGAAAGGCATACTAGCCTAGCCAATTCATTACTACCGTTATAACTACGTTTCCCTATTTAATGTTACACCATGGTTTCATTGGTGGTTTCTAAAGTCGACAGACCTGAATGGATATATTTAGGCTGTCCTATAATTCATGCGATCCTAAATGAATATGGTTTTCTTTCTATAATTCTTAAAGTCTTGTCCGCTCAAGGGCCTTATCCTTTCGCTTCTTAATCTACTTCTTGAGTGACTAATCGTCTCTTTTAATTGGTACACATCCATTAGTACATAAATTATCTCCAATCATGCATAAATTTAGGAACTAGATGCATGAATGAACTAGTGCTTCCATTAGTTTTGAATTGTTTTAGTCCTTCCCACAATTACGCTTCTATATTGCATTACTTTGTCTCATAGTATAAATTGGTGTATTCTGTAACTGAGTGAAAGTATATAAATTATGAAAATGACTGAAGTCTCTAGTTAATCGTCATCATGAAAGTTGTTATGAGTTCTCGCCGCTCTAAGGTGCTTTATCTCGCTTTATTTAATCTAGTTTCAGTAGGAGGTACTTACCAATCATCGATTGGTATTATATCAATGGTTGTCTTTAATCGACTTACTCGAGCGTCATCCAAAACAGTTACCCACCTTTATCTATTGGAATCCTTGGCATCCATAATAGAAACTCTAAACAAACTCAACACCCAATTAACTGAAAATCACACCTCCATGATGAGGCATCGTTGGGCTCCAGCAATTTGTACAAACCACGAACACGACCCGAGGTAGTCAAAAACTATATCCTTGAGGACAACAAACTTTTCATGTGCTGGAGTCTTGTAACGTGCCTCCAAAACTATATTGGCAAACTCTTTATCGGATGAAACTACCCATTATCTGAATACTAAAGACACATTTCAGTATTTTTATTCAACCAATAGACGTTTAGTGTTTATGTGCATGCATTAATTTAGTGGTTTGTAAGCTCCCATTAGTCCTATTGCATTGTCTCCCATATTTACTTGTCTTTACTTTATTCCTTGTTATCCAGAGATAGTGTTCACTATACTCCTTGTTATTAGGGAATCATGCATTTGTTCTGTGGTTATTTAAGCATCATTGTAGTATGGAATAAACATAGAAAAAATTGACTCATTACTTCTCTTATTTTTATTCTTGTTTTCTACCTTAATTTCTTAGAGAGTTACTAACTCAAATAGCTATCTATCTATCCAATGGGTTACGTTTAACTGGTACACATCGGTGGTATTAGAGCGGCCTTGATCCAATGGAAAACCGTAACAAAAAGTCTCTTGAGCAGTTCCAACAGGTGACGCATAAGAATTTTAGAAAGATTAATGTTATGATGGAACGTTTGGTGTCGGAGGTACAATCTCTCAAAGAGAATATCTCGTCCAGCTCTTCGAGTGTCAAGGGCGGACCAATGGTTGTTATCAGAAGTGAAGTGAAACCCTACTTAAAGCTCAAACTCGCTTCGAAACACTTCTCCGCCTCTACCGCCAACCTTGTTTTAGTTACTACCAAAGCCACCACAATCGTTTCAACAATCACTAGAACCGAGTCCAAGGATGAAACTATTAATAACACGCACAACCCCACTACCATCGATCGTGACACAACTACATGTAAGACTGGCACAAAGGTCATCACTAAAACTCCCATGATCAAAAATGACATTGCCATAAAAACTGAAAGTCCCATTTCCCCGTTGCCTTCTATGCATCCATACCTGACTTACAAATCACCAAAACTTCAACAGGAAACATCCATCGTCTACCCACCCATACTTCATAAAAGTTATGACATTGCCAGGTTTAATGAAGTAAAGTTAGCAATCAAGCAAGTTGGGTTCTCGTATTCAAACTGCTTTTCATCATTAAAACCACCTAAGTTTGTTTTTCTTCAAACCCAACTGAAACCACCTTGGGAATGACATGACCTGAGGTACAAAACCATAATCCTTGAGAACAAGGATCGTTTTCAGGCGTGAAGTATTGTTATGTGCCTTTATGTTGGCCTACTCTTTTAGATAACATGCATAATTTAATGGTTGTAGTGCTCCACTAGTCCTTAATTTTAGGCCATTCATTAGGCATTTTAAGTGCTTGTATGCGTGTTTACCATTTTCATATTTCAAGTGCTAGTGGGCCTTAAAGTTATGATAACACTATTGGGATTTGATGAACTATTAACCAATTAACACTATGAGTACGCAGCGGATATGGATCAAGTAAAGTGCATATGATTAACACACAAATAATAAACAAAAGAGATACAAGAAAACATACCCTTGAAGTCAACAACAAATATAATGAAACCAAGTGACTAAATTGTCACCTCTACGAGTGCTCACACAAACACGTCTAACAAGCACGCCTGGATGCTAGTCCTACTTCACGTGTACCCAATACAACCTTTGTATAGCAATCACCTCTGAATGAAGTCCCAAATACCCCTCTTGTATTGATCACCGAAAATCAAAAAGTGTCCTAGGGAATTCACCGAATTCGGTTCAACCGAAATTGGTTAAGGTGAACCGAAAATCAACAACCAAAGCCCTAGCTCATTTCTAGATGTTGTCCCACCTTGACAACTAGTAAACCAACACTACTAATATACCTTAGAACGTGTAGGATCAGATCACACTCGAAAACCTTAAAAAAGGTTTACCGAAATAGGAAGAACCGAATAACAAGGAACCCTAATTTAGGTTTTTAGTTTATTCGGCTAATGTAAGTAATAGATGAGGAGATGAATGATTTCTCGTGTTTGGAGGCTGTGTAAATTCATGAGAATGAGTTAGGGTGAGGGAGTATTTATATCTTCCAATCCCTAACTCATGATAAGACTTAAAGACCTCCTCTTTAAGTCTTATCACAACTCCTCCAAGCCTTATCACCATCTCATCTCCTTATCACCTACATTCAACGTACCTAGAATCCCTCTAGAACCATCTAAAGCTGACCATAGCATTAGGACAACCACATGATTCTTGTCTAGTCGTTTCATGTCCAAATGGTTTACTTTAGAAACAAAACATGAAGTAAACAAACATACTCCAAATCTTTAACGTGTGTGACCCAATAGGCTCATACATTTCTAGTCGTACATGGCTAGTCCAACTTACACATTCCAAAAACTCCTACTTAGGAGTTGGAGTAGCAGACAGCACATATACTAATGACGAAAACGTCTAGCAACACTCACATTCGTTTTTAAAACTAGAAATGTCTGAGATCAAGTTTCATAAACATTCTCATTAGCATGGTTATTTTATCTCTTGCTATAATCATCCCTTTGTTCAAATACCGTTAAACTATGCATATGGATCCTAACTCATTCCATATAGTTTAACCATTTAGATTCTCGTTATAAAACTTAATTCAGATATACCAAATGTAATCAAGAATCATCTTGCATTACCCTTTGGGTTCGGCC
>BQNB010045899.1:0-41273 GCA_026074375.1 Tanacetum coccineum | reverse complement strand
CAACCCTATGCAATCAAGAAGTAGAGATAGCCCGTGTGACACATATGTTTCACCTTAAACTCAAATAACTGCACAATCCAAACAAAGGCATCAACATTCAACAGAATCATTATGCAAGCGACCATTATACGTACCCCGTATGAAAAACATATTGACACAACCCGTGTGCATCGTACGGGTCTGCATGCCTCGTTTACTAAATAAATTAGTATTGGTACTACTTTTGACCATTTCTCGCATCTTTCTGTTCTAGTGCCTTTAATTACATGAATCTAAAATATAAATGAATTAAGTACCATATTCATATAAAAATAATATAAAGCAAGGCAATAAACGCGAGAATTTGATATATAAAAGTATTAACTATATGATGTTATCAAATATCCACCAGTTGACTTCTACTTGCCCTCAATAAGAACTCTTTTAAATAATTTTTAAAAAGATATCTCCCAAGTTATCCAAGAAGATATGAATTTAAAAATTACCCGTGCTAGAAAACTCCAAACCGAGTACCTCACGAAAGGAAAAACAAATCACACTCATACTCTCACTAATCTATGTGTTTCATTTTCAGTGATCACTTAACTGCTCAGTCATGACGAGTATTCTATCATAAGCTTGGCAAGGATACTAATCTCCATCACTAGAGTCTAGATGCAGCTGTTCAAAAAGGTAAATGGGTTGACACAACACAAAGTCTTACAAGGTCAATCATCCTTTTAATGCAATCTTTACCAGTACCAAAATTTTAGAAAAGGCAACAAAACCACAAATGCTCGTCCAAATCCATAAACGAGACACCCGTGATTGCTTAGTTACTTAACTCGAATAAGCTAAAGGTTAGGATTAAAAATGATAAGGGTATGATAAAGACATGGGATGCACATTTAATTGGTGTAAAATAAAGACACAAAACAAATAGTTTCCTAAGTCCACAATCTCCTCGTCACTGGTCGCATTTAAATCCCATAAGGCAAAAACTGAGGGTCAAAAGTTAAGGGGTCTTCATAATATACAAGTTAATGCGTATGAAATGTAGTATAATGCCTCATAATCACCTTAAACTAGGCAAGAAAGATGCATTAACTCGGTCTTCATGATTAATGAACAAAAAATTATATGCTAGATTTTTTTAAAATTTTGGGTAACATAAGCACATAATCTAACAAAATAACTCATTTCTATCTCCCTTCCCCCCACTTGAGATGTACAATGCCCACATTGTACAAATATAGACTTAAAATAGAAAGGAGAGATAGAAATGATACGGGTTTATAAGAACTACCCGTTTACATAAATCAAAACGGGAATGACTAATCATCGCCAGCTGAACAAGGTGAGAATGCTACCATAATACGACATAAAAGCTGATTTATATATTTTTTTATCAGCTATAATAAACACTTGCTTGCATGCTTTTTATTCTCTTTTTTTATGCAAGACAAGGATACAATGAAACAGAAATTACAATACAGACACATATATACATGAGTATCCCCCCACTTGAGATCAACTATCTTCAAAACCCGAATTTCATCACATACCATCTATCTTAACCCGCGACTTTTACTAGTGAAACCAAAATAAACCAGCAACTCCCCGATCATGGACAAAAAAAACTACAGGATAGGCTAGGCAATTGGTGTAACGAAACAACATATATTTGGGTTTAACAAAATGAAAAGAAAGGCTCAGCAGGTTGTACTAGGGGTATCTTGCACTGAAAATGAGTGCAATAAAGGGTTTAACAGCGAGATTGACTAATCAGTGTGAAAAGTCAATATACACGAAACATATATAGGCTATTTGGGGTTAATCCTAAAATTTTCCTTTTATCACAGCTACACCGATTACACTGGGTGCAATGCTCATTTTGGTGGTCTCGAAAGATATACCATGCCAAGTTCTAAAGTCTACTACAGCCACCGGCACATTCATTTTTTTATTGAATTTATGTATAAGGGGAAAACAAAAAGGCTTATCCTCACACAATGGAATTATAAGGTAGGATGTGCTCAGTAAAATCTTAACTAGTTAAGTAATGAAAAACATGTTAAAATTTCAGTAATGAAATATTTTTCAAAATAAACTAGAAAAATAAAGGCGGGTATAATCAAATGGGTGTCTATTTCTAATCTCTTCCTCCCACTTGAGTCAAACTTAAGCATATAAAATTAAAATAAGAAGGGTTATAAATGGAATAGAAAACTCCCATGGATTTGCTCGGTATGATGAAGAGACATCATGCTCTAAGCCATGCTCCAAGTCTACTTCCTTGAGCAACATCCACCATCACAAGCAACTTCATCAATTTTGGTATAGTATCCAACTAGTTCGGCTTGAAATGTTTCCCCACTACCCAGTATCAACTAAGCACCAGTCACGTACATCAACCTGTATAGTTGTAAGAAAAACTAATACCAAGGCATAATTCCGGATAAAATCACCATAGCACATAATATACAAAACAATACAGGAAACAAAATAAAACCTAACTCACTTTTGTTGGAATCACGGTTGCATTTAGCGCATGCAACAAGCCTTTTAAACCACTTGGTGGCCCAAGTAGACGAGTGAAGTCTCGTGAGGGTTTCCAGAGAACATACCCACAAAGTTCATTTATCAAATATACACGATTTTGTTAAAAATTTGAAACATTTAAGGATTTGCAAGAAGGAGTTACGGCGCAACCCATGAATGTGTTACGCCGTAATTATATGGTTTATAAACTTTAAAAAATGATTAGATCCAGTTACGGCATAACCATTGAGAGTGTTATGCCATATCCGCAGTAGTTACGGTGTAATTGTGATGGTTATGCCGTAATTGCTGCAGACAACAACATTTTTACCACATAATTACGAGTTAAGGTGACCTCAAATCCCATCCCCTTGCAGTGAGAACCTGCAAAACTAAGTAAGAAACATACAAAACCAACTAAATGCATAAAGGAAATGAAACAAAACATAAATTTAAAGATAGGCATGAGGTGCCTCCCATGAAGCGTTTGTTTTTGTTCGAGTCTCTAGCTTGACTCCACCCTTATTTACTAGGTAATAGGGTATACATACCCTCACTTGGGATCAAGTATGGATGGAAGTAGCAATATACACCATTCGGGTGTAGGTATGCTACATGATAGGGAAATGATGAATAAAAATCATACCATGGAGATGTCATATCCCTATCTACCTTATATGGTTTAGTTGATGACTTACATGATTTGAATACTTCATATAAGGGACTCAATGGTGGAGTATGAATGAAAGGTTCGGGTTTAATGATAACTAAAAGCACTTGTATCTCTGTAAAATAAGACTGAGGGTCTTTAGCGAGAAGTCTTTCAAGCTCATCTATATCCTTAGTAGGATTACTGTATGCCCCTTCATCAACCATGGTTACATTCAAGATATCATCTCCGAATTCTTTCAAAAGTTCATCCAAAATTGATTTAGTAGCTGGTGCTACATAATCTTCGTCAGGTGGTGTGGTGTGTATGGTTTTTGGGATCAAAGATTGTATAACATCGTCCATTACATCAGGAATGTTAGGTGTGAGAAATTGCCTAATCCGTTCTACGTCCTCGATCGTAATATCTCAAACATCATAAATATCCTCATCATCACCATCTTCCACCCGAGCCTCCTTTTCGTCCAAGTTACTAATGTTGACAACATCCTGTTCACAAATACTATTCTAAAAATTTTCTTGTCCCATTCGCTTTAGGTTTTCAGCTCCTATTCTGAACAAGTCATCCAAGATCTTATCGAAAACAGAATCCTTCTTATCCATCGGAGCGTTAGATGCGTGTGGTGGTTGAGCATAAAACTAGGGTTTGAAACCATAGGAGTGATTATTTAGTGTATTTTTATCTAGACCACATTTAGCCATGTATAGATTATATTCTACTATAGTCATGCATTCAATATTCACATCGTCGCTCACATTGGTAGATACTAAACAATCCTCAGGATATGGTTGAACAGGTAGGAAATGTTATATGTCATGTTTGCATAGTAGATATCATACGAAAGCTTTAAAATAGAGAAGAGGAGCTAGAGAGTATTTTTCATCATTTTTAAAGTTTTCATTCCAAAAGGGAAATAGAAATGGGAGGGAGAAGTGAGTTTACAAAATGTAAAGACTTGTATAAATACCCATCCTAGATGGGTATTTATACTTATTTTTGTTCCTATTCTATTTTCGTAACTTTAGTTAAACATTGGTCAACTTTATTTATCTTTGACCAAGATAGACTTTATTACATTATAATTACTAATAAAAATATAAATTAAACAAAACTATACAAAGACCAATTCGTTTAATAATAAACACTTTTTTTGAACCTATCAATCTCCCCCTAAGGGTTGATTATTATAAACGCTTCATCATCGGCAAAATTGATCTTCCATTCACAAAAGATTCCCACCTTTTTATTTGCTGTCGGTTACCAAAATATATTTTCTCCCTGTTTCTCCCCCTTCAAGAGGATCAGCATCCGTATGATGTTCACCGTGACATGCAAAAAGTTATGGATTTTCAAACTTTGCTTTCAAAATTTCCCATAATTCTGGATCGGCTGCTTAATCTTGAGGTTTTGACTTCATGTTCGAATATAACTGATGTTGAAGATCAGTAGTTGATGTTTCAGCCGTTGACGAACTTGTTGTAGGGTACAGATTGAGAGTAGTATTCTGCATGTGCTTACGAAATAATTCTTCAATCATCTTGGGTCCATGAGTAGCAAATTCTTTTGAGATCAATTCTGGTACACTTGTAGAAGTAATTTATCGATCCTTTTGAACTGCAAGATCTACCAGTTTTGGCATTTCTTCTTTGATCATCTCATTTGTTTTTGCAAACGTAAGCTCAGGTACAATGTTGTTGCAATGATCAAGTACTTCTCTAATCTTTCCCATAAAAAACTCACGAGTCACACTTTTAGTTTTAATATGAGTGCGAATTTGACCACGTCTCTTGCACATGCCAGCAATGCTTCCTGGAAGAATCTTGGTCTTGTTAGAAGTAAATTCTCTCTTGCTTTTGGTCTTGTATGTAGTAGCAGTTGTTGGTGATACATGTGTCGTCAATTCCTATGAAATTATCTTATCCGAGGATAAGTCTTTCCTAAGGGATCTAGTTGGTGTGGGAATTGGTGTCTGCATATGCTCATTCCTAGTCTCCATACTACTCATTGCATGAGTTCTGATCAATGTATGATCAGTTTGATCATCATTGTCTTTCTCCTTAGCAGCATCATCCGTTTTCTCACCATTATCATCTTTTGATTCATCTTGTTTTTGTTTATCATTCACATCATCATCAACAACAACCTTCGGATTTTCCTTATGACTCCTGGACTCTATCCTAGTACCAGAATCATCAACATCATCATTAAGCATAGAATCAGCAAACTCACTTGCGTATGATTCATCATCTTCTTCACCTTTAAGCATCTTTTCAATCTCCTCCTTCGCCAACTTCTCTTGTACTTTAGCAACATTTTCTTGTGCTTTAGCAGCTATAGAAGTTTTATGTAGAGCAAGACTTAAAAGAGTTGCTTCAGCAATTTCATCCCTATTTATATCATCACTAGTAGGTTGAATTAGAGTTGTCCTTTCCTTCTTTTATCTAATGGTAACTTAGAGTGATTTTCTTGATTAACTCATTTCTCTATCACTTTGCTTCCTCTTCTTCCCCTAAGGACTAGCAGTAGTAAGGGTAGGTGTCCTATGGGTTCTAGGTGTTGACCTATGCGTTCCTTGGGTAGAAACAATCGGTTGTGGTTGATTCATTGAAACATCTACATTAATAAACACCATCTCATACTCCTTGTAGTCATTAGTGGCACGGATCTCCTCGGTCAAGAATGCATTTGGAATCAGCATCCCTCAAACTTGCACATTTCCAGTTGTATACACACTCACCAATGGAATATCATCCTTGATAGAATGATAATCGTCTTCTAATCTTAAAGAAATGTTTGGAAATTTCTTCATCAAATAAGTAATTATGAGCTTGGTGAGGGTACTGAATAACATCCTTCTTCTAGAATACATTATTCATGAAATCCCACAAGAGAAGAGCAGCATAATCAACATTTGTTTGGTTGATCACATCATGGAATAACTGAAGAATATTGATCTTTGTCTGATCATGTCCAAATGTGTGAGTAGTCAAACAGCGGTTGAACACCTTGAACATTGTTTGCCATGGTTGAGCAAGATTCTTCGTAAATAAGGCACTCACTTTATCAACTACACCTTGATAGCTAACCGTGTGCATGAAAGATTTAATAATCTCAATGGTAGCTGGTACGACAAATGGATTTTCTAGAGTTTCCACTGGCAGTTGAAGAGTAGCACGAAACATATCAACAATGTAAGTAATCTCTTGAGTATCCAGCTTAAATCAGATGGTATCCTTGGTGTTAGGCACCTTGTGCACTATCTTTTAGGATTTTTGTAAGTACACAGCTGGAACATCAACAGTTGCAGTAAGATCATAACTCAACGGATGATCATGTAAGATTTGTCCCACTATCTTGTATTCTGGTAAGCATGGGATACTTTGAAGCACATCATAGTTGTTGCATCTCCTAATGCCTTGAAATTTAGGGACAAGTTGAGCAGCTGGAATGATTTGTTGAGCCATTTTTAAAACTGTATGATGACATGAAGTGATTAGTGAAATGAGATAAGTTTTTTGTAATACACATTTATATAACATTTTTGTTTCTTTCCACTCTGTCTATTTTTATATGCTCGGGCAATTCTTTGTGAGCATATTTTGATCATTTTCTTTCTCATGTGCTAATTCTTGCTTTTTCGGGCACATGCCATACGCTTTATTCGTCTTTTTCTTTTGATCTTATTTTGTATGCTCTTGCATTTCTTTTTTGAGCATACTTTGATTTGCTTTTCGCGTATGGATTTTATCTCTCTTATATTTTGAATATCCTCACCAAAAAGCATTTGTGAAATGATACTCTTGCAATAATAATAAAGATATACTCTGATTAAAAAATACCAGTTTGGCAAAAAACACAAGTTTTTGGCAACCATTTGATGTTTAAAAAATCCAAGAGTATAACTTTATATTCTAAAAAAATTAGTAAAAGAGTACCACTTTTTGACACAAATATATGGCTTTTGGATAAAAATTGAGATAACATTTCCAAAAAAAATATTCTCCAAAGATGTTTGAAAACTATGATATTACAACCAAACTAATGTAACTTCAATTGGATGGTCACTAAGCCACTCAGTCCTCATTCTGTTCAGTGCATAAAATTGCCGAAACCGGACATAACTTAGACCATTTACCCAATTGAGTAAAATAGATAGTCATAACCCACTTTGAACTGTTTTTGAAACAATCTTTTCAAAGCTTTGAAATTTTCCTTTGTTGAGACATGAGAATCTATGATCACAGATAATTTAATCATCGTGTTTATTTGTTTTACTCAAATCTTGTGAATCATTGATCAATGGAATGAAAAATTTCGCTATGCAAAACATATTTGTATATACGATAATTGGATGGTCAGTAGATTGCTCACTCCTCATCCTGTTAATTTTAAGAAACGGTCGTAACCGGACACAATCTTCACCATTTGACCCATTTATCAATATAAAATTATGATTTTATAACTAAATTTATCATTGGTTTTCATAAAATGCCATTTTGATTAACATTTAAGCCCATTTGAGTATTTGTAAAAATGTAGCCCAATAAAATTGCTTTCCGAAACCCAAACTAAAAGTCCAACTTTGCTTTACGAAACCCATTTATTAGCCCATTGTATCATTTACGAAACCAATCAGTTTGGCCCATTACTGTTTACGAAACCATTTGATAAGCCCATACGAAACCGAAACTTGAAACCAATACTTTCGTAAACATTATTTAACAAAGAAAAATGATAATCTGAAATGTTTGTTTTGATTTTCCGCTTATTTTATCATTTTATCAACAGTTTAAGTCTGTTCTTATGTTTGAAAGCATTATTTCAAGTTACAAAACCTATCAAGGTTACGAAACCTCATGATCTTATTCCACAAATGATATTTTCACTGATCAATTCATTCCAATCATATTACATGATATGTATCAATGTTTTGCCTCAATAAATTTTATATTTCAATCACTTTTCATTTTTACAAGACCCTAGATCTATATGAAACCTATATTATTCACATAATAATAGCAGTTAATCACAAGAAAATCAAATAGATCACGTTTCTTACATTTTTCTAACATTGAGAATTGATGAAACGATTTGGATCGTTGTTATCTAAGTTACGAAAGCTCAATTTTTTCAAAGAATTTACGAAACCCTTTTACTCTGTGTGTGTACAAAAGTAAAAGGTTACGTATGACCCTGTTACTTTTATACATCCGAAAATAACTTTGAAATTTTGGCATTTTCAGTCCCTCAAGTTACTTTCGTACACCTTATTAGTCCATACGAAACTATCTTTTGAATTTAACATTTTCAGTCCCTCAAGTTACTTTCATAAACAATAACATCTCATACGAAAGTAACTTTTGCATTTTTTCACTTTCAGTCCTTATAGTTACTTTCGTAAGCTTTTAATATCCTAAAAAAATTCATAACTCCCCCTTGGAGTTAGACCTATTTTTTCACAACAAACCTTCTAAACTATTTTGCAGTTAAGTTCTCAATTTTAAAGAAAATTTATAACTCCCCCTCGAACAAATATCCATTTAAAATTCTTTCCTTTTGATAAAATTTTGTTCAACAAGGAGTTATTTTTGCTTTTGAGATCACATTTTTATTTTCTAATGATGAGGTGACTGAAAAATTTATAACTCTTCCTCAATAAGATATCTAATTAAAGAACTTATCGAGAGATAGTTAATTTTGCAGTTTTGAACATTCTTTGAGAAGATTTTGAAAATCAAGAATTTCATAACTCCCTCTCGAATAAATGTCTAATTAAAGAACTTATTCAAGAGATTGTTACTTTTGCTGTTTTACAACACTTGAATTTTTTAATCTTTGAAGATGTTTTTCAAGAAATCCTTATTTTGTGCATGGATTATGATTACAAACCACATATATTAAACTATGTTACGAAAGCAAAGAATCACATACGTATGACAGTTTACGAAACCTCAACTATGATACGAAAGCTTAAAAACTACAAAACGAAAGCAATTTCCCGCTTAAAAAAAGTTACCGAAACCTATTTCATGTCTTACAAAAGCTTTTAAATCCATATTTTTTCGATAAAATTCAATTTTAAGCAAGAATTTTCCGTAAACTAGCTATTAAACCTACAAATTGATGGTTACGAAAGTTATATTTCAACGTTTTAAGATCAAAAACTCATCAAATTGTAAATATAATCACTTAGCGTTCTACGAAACCTACAAACTCAACGATACGAAAGCTCCTTGATCGAAATTTGGCACGATTAAGCTCGATTTGATCCATGAAACACGCACTAGATCTCTCTCGGCGATAGATACCACTTGTTATATGTCATGTTTGCATAGTAGATATCATACGAAAGCTTTTGATCAGAGGAGAGGAGTTAGAGAGTATTTTTCATAATTTTCAAAGTTTTCATTCCAAAAGGGAAAATAGAAATGGGAGAGACAAATGAGTTTACCAAATGTAAAGACTTGTATAAATACCCCTCCTAGATGGGTATTTATACTTATTGTTGTTCCTATTCTATTTTTCTAACTTTGGTCAACTTTACTTATCTTTGACCAAGATAGACTTTATTACATTATAATTACTAATAGGGTAAAAGTTATAAATTACCAACGTATTTTCAAAATTTTCCACATATTACCAAGATGGTGATTTTAGTATCATTATTACCTTCTAAACTTGTTGGTACCAGTAAATATTACACATGTAATTTTTATAATTTCCACGTCATTTTTTTCCACGTGGCATTGACTATCATTGAGTTTTCCACCTCACCCATCTTCTTCTTCTACCTCCATTATCATCACCAGGAAAAAAAATCTTGAAATCATTTATCTACCAAACTCATTACCATCATCAAGAACAAATAAATATAATACAAACTTGATTCACCATCAAGAACAACAGATCTATTAAAAACCAAAACCCGGTCTCAAATAGGTTTTTACCAGAAACTCCACTATGCTCACTCATATCAAGAAGAACAATTGATCTTTAATGTTTAAAGATTCATTTTCAGGCCTCACAAGTAAAGAACCATTCATGTGCAACAACAAACATAACGTTTAAATGCACGTGATGTTTAATGAAATACCTTCCTTTCAAACCGTTTATAGGTCAAACTAGTAACCAGATCCATTAAGAAAAGTATCACATTATATTTCAATTAGTTCCTCAAATGTATGATACTTTTATCCACCAAGATACTTTTCTTAGAGCTATTTCCTTCAATGTATGATTTCTTATCCACCAAGTGAGCAAACCCACGTGGTTCATCTATCTCTGAAAAATTTACAGGTAAAGATTGCTGGAAAAGGGTTTCTTTGTGGTTGTGCAAAAGAGGTTTAACCAACATTATATTCTAACATCTATCTTCCAAAATTAGTATGTTAAAGAATTGAGTTGGTGTGAAATGATGAAAAGATGTTTGAAAAAATTAAGATCTGAGAGTTTAGAATTGAGATGATGAAAAGATATGAGAGGTGGATAAGTTGGGGGCGACTTGGAGAAAATTTAAGTGAGGTGGACATTAATAAATAATAAGATATTAAAATTACATGCTAATTAGCTGAGGTGTGGGTAAATCGTATTTGGAAACCGGTTATCACATGTCACTTTTAAGAACCTTTCCAAGTTTTGAACAAAACGTAAAGTTTGGATGGTGATAATGAGAGTATATATTCCATTTTGGTAATATGTGGAAATTTTTGAAAGTACGTTGGTAATTTATAACTTTAACCCTTACTAATAAAACTATAAACTAAACAAAACTATACAAAGACCAATTCATTTAATAATAAACACTTTTCTTGAACCTAACAGGAAACAAGGGTATGGAGGAGGTAAGCCATGAGAATACAGATAGTTAAAAGTATTACTCTTATTCCGGTGAAAAGAGTCAAAATTCGCCTCTTCATACTTTGTTAGGCTTCTTTTGGATTGAAGATTCCTCCTTAATCGCCTTTCTATTTCGGCTTCATACTCCAAGTACTCTTTTATAGTCATGTTTTCAAAATCAAGCTCCATTTCCATAATTCCTAAAAATCAAACACAAGATACGAGTAGATTATGCTCTTACAAAAAAATAACAAGAAAGTAAATGTACTGAAATATAATATATACAAAAACTCAAACTTAAAAACCTAATTTAACTCCTCTGCAGCGGCGCCACAAACTTGATTCGTTATTTGTTTTAAATAATTTTGCAAGTTTTAAATTTATAAAACTCGTCAACCAATGTCTACACGCACTAACGGGCAGAGAATCCGGTCGTATGTAGTGCAGGTTTGGTAAATCCGAGGTCATCCCAAGAGCTAATGGGTGGTCTTAAATCTGAGTTTTAATTGTCACGGTTTTAAAAGCTAGATTGATTGATTAAATTGTAAGAAAACAAATAAAGGGAACTGGGTTTGTTTTATTAGACAAGGGAAGTGGCACAAAACTAAGAGGATGAACGCATTTAATTACTATAATCTTATGCTAAATCACAACCTTAGAGGAGGTCTGTAGGATTCGATCACCCTACAACCTGGTTACTAGTGCGGAATAAATTCGATCTTGAAGACGAACACGCCCCAGCAGATTATGTATGACAGAAAAAGGAAAAGATGCACAAGAATATAACCCTCAATATTACATGTTTATTGAGTAAAGAAAAGAATGAAGTACAAAACCCCTCTCCCCTCGCCTCCTTTTATAGAGATGAGGGGGAGGATGGGCTTGGGCCGTAGAGAAATCCAACAACCCTAATATGGCTATAATTAGAGCTAACTTTACACTAAACCCTCTAACCTATTGACTAAAGTGAATACTATATCTAACAATTTCCACCTTAGTATCACTATTAGTCAATACGGATACTCAACAACCTTGACTTATGCTGGAACCTCAGACCGGGAACCACCTTTTACCAAGGCACCAGTAGCAATACCTACTACTAACCTTAGCTCATATCTTGACTCTGTCAAGAGTCCCTTTAGCCATATTTCCTTCTTTCAAGCCTTAGTAAACGTCATATATCCCGCTTCAGTTGTTGACAAAGCCTCCATGTGCTGCAAATTAGCTTTTAAGCTTCCTGCACATCCTAGTATCATCAACCTGTACACTGTGATTTATCTACCTATGACAGTGATCGATCTTCCCATGGCGTAGTCAAAATTCATAAAAACCTGTACGTCTGTCTGTAATCCACAATAAAACTTATCCAACATACCCACATCTGCAGATGTTATGTCAAGTCTCGTGCAGACCATCTGATACTCCTGGCTTCCAACTGCATATATATGTGACCACTTACCATTCTTTTCCACAACATCATCCCCTAATAGACTATCCTCCAACGACAGTATAGAGTGTCCCTCCAACAAAGTCTGTACCAACTTCCTATTGTAAAACTTGGACTGTGACACCCTCAGAGTATTACCACTCTGATCCTTGATGAACTCCATACCAAGTACATTTCTCTTTGCTTTATCCAGCAAACCCTTGGTAGCCCAGATCTCAGCCTTGCATCCGCAAGAAAAAACCATATCATCTATATAAAGAAATAGATGTATGAACATACCTGTGTATACTCCCAGTAATAGCCATTGTTGTTGTTACTGCATTTCTTACAACCGTCGCTGAGCACATAAATATCTGACCGAGCATCCATATCATCTTTTAATCTAACCTTCCACTTAGAAATTACCTCACAAGCAAATGTCTTATTGAAAGTCAATGACTTATGTGCATAAATCTTCTCCACTGTAGCAATTGAAAAAGCAACCTCATTATTGTCTTCTCTATACCGAATAGTTCACATGCGAAGTGTTGATCCCTATCACGTACTAACTGATAGTCCATCAAATCTTGAGTTTGCACTTCTTGTAAACCAGCTCCTTGATCGACATTCTCTTGAGGTTCCACCTCAAATGTATGATCCCTAAGCGGTTCTACCTCAAACTCAAATCCATACAACACCTGCATTGAACCCATACCTACACCAGAACTAATGAAAGTTTTATTGTATTCCCCACTCTCATTGAAACCAATATTCATGTAAAGCACTACCTTTGAAGTAACGTCATCTAACCTCCAAAGCTTATTACCCACTATACTTTTGTGGTATCCCAGGAATATGCACTTGACCTTAACCGGTTCAAGCATCCATTGCTTAATACTAGCAAGCCAACCAAAAAACCCCAACATATCTATAGGCTTCTTAATCTAATTGCTGATAATGGTTACCTATTTACTAGATATGTAGACCTGGTTGTATCCTCTGCCTAAAAAACCTTAGACAGACTAGACCGAATCAGAAAACAACGTACCTTAGCAAAGAGTGTCACATTTGTCTCATCAACCAACCCATTCTGCTGCTGTATCCCTGTCTTGATCTTCCACCCAGTCTGATATTCCTTTTCTTGCTCCTTTACCAAGCAGTCCGTGTTTGTCTTCTCTTTAGGTTGCTTGTCCTTCAACTTTCTTTGAGCCACTGCAGTATCATCGTTACTAACCTGAAAAACCTCAGTTTTACGATCCCCTTGAGCTCCTTGCAGTTCCACTTCAAACCAAACATGTTTTTCATCATGTACTTCATAGACTCCTGTTTCAACACTAGGACCAAGTTGTTTGAACCCAACTTGTTTTGAACCTCCATGCTTTTGTACAATATTCCCATCGAGCTTTCCGATGTTTAACCTAGTATTCATACTAGCCATTCTTTAAACCCTTTGCTAACCGTTTAACCTTTTGTGAATTTACCTATACAAAACACGATCTAGCAAAGTAAATCGTTTGTAAAAAACACTTGTTTTATCGATATAACCCTAAGAATAAACCTTCTTAGATATCGATCAAACCAAGAAACCCTTCAAAAAACAAAACCCCTTCTTATTAAAATATCGATTAAACCTTGGAAATCAGACCATCCAATCAAATCGACAACTTCAAGAAAGTACCTGACGCTTTTTGAAGTAACCCTTATCGTACTTTTATTTTTGCAAAACAATTTCTTGTAACCTAAGAAACCTTGCAACCTCGACAAGTCTTGGACTTATTCTTCGACCCTTTGTTTATTCTGATAACCTTTTGATATAAACCTCACAACACCGAATCAAAAAAGTACCTTGTGCAATAACTCCAAATAATAATTTTTTAATTATTATTATTATTTGAAAACTAACCTCCCTTAAGTCTTCTACACCTTGTCGCGGACCCGAACAATCGAAGAACTCAAGAACCTTTACCTGTCGATACATTGTTGCTCTTTGACATAAAAAAAACCTCAACATCAAGAACTTTTGGTGTGGAGAATCTGGTAGCCTAAACAGAATAGAACCCTCTTGTTCCTTCCAGAAAAACCGAACAACAAAGACCTCTTCTTGATCTATCCTAGTTAACCAGAGAACAAACAAACCCGAGCTCTTGATACCACTTATTGGATAAGTTTGATCGTGGATTACAGACCGGGGAGTAATACTTAGGCATTAACGATACTCAACATCTTCATTCAATGCTGAAACCTCAAACCGGGGACCGCCTTGTTAACCAGGTCTTGTACTTTAGTATATTCTCAAGTTTAGCTTCCTTAGACCTCCTTTTCTTCCTTTCAGCAACATTGCCCTCTAGACCCTCTTGACCAGGTACTTCGGTTATCGTAATGTCTTCCCCTACCTTTATACCAGGGTGTACCTCTTCCTGCTCATTTACCAAGCAGTCCGTGTTTTTCTTTTCTTTAAGTTCCATTTTCTCCAACCGTCTTTGAGCCATTACAGCATCATCTTTACTAACATAAAAATCCTTAGCTTCACAATCCCCTTGAACTCCTTGCAGTTCCACCTCAAACCAAACACGTTTTTTTATTTTGTACTCCATGGACTCCTGTTTTACCACCAGGACCAAGTTGTTTAAACCCACCTTGTTTATGACCAAGTTGTTTGAACCCAACTTGTTTAGAACCAAGTTGATTTAATCCAACTTGTTTTTAACCTCCATGATTTTGTACAATATTCCTATCGAGCTTCTTGATGTCAAACCTAGTTATCGAACTAGACATTCTTCTTTTACCTTGCTAAAAACCTTGTCAAGTTGTTTCTTAACTAACTTTACTGACAAGTCTCACAAGCCTCAGTAAATGTCATATATCCTGCTTCATTTGTTGACAAAGCCTCTATGTGCTGCAAATTAGCTTTCAAGCTTCCTGTACATCCCAATATCATACCCGTACCCTAATAAGGGGTTGGATTAGACAATAATAAGGTGTTGGATTAGACAATAATAAGGTGTTGGATTGTATTTAGTTTAAATAAAGTTTCGGATTGTACTTAGATTTCAAAGCTAGTTGATTGGCTTGCAAGCCAGGCATGTAACCGTCATATGGAATTTGTATTCCATATGGATTGTACCCCCTCATCTCTATAAATAGAGATGAGGGGGGATGCTAGTTTGCACATTCTTCCTTGCTCATTCGTTAATTAATACAATGTAACGTTTGGGGTCACGTGTGTGTTTTCTTTGAGTCTATATTCCGCGTTAGCTTTCAATGTTTGTTGGACTTATTTTCCAACAAGGTCTAAATTCATTAGGCACAATGTGAAGTTGTAACCTAACCTACGTTTACTGAGTGGAATGGACTCTCAAGGAGAATTAACCTATTCTCAGTTCACAGTCATTAAGGTTTTCCAACTTATGAGATATACTCTATTCTAACAGGTGGTCACCTATTAGCTCGCACTCATAACCAGGTATTTAATACTAAGGCTCGCCTAATGTTCATAGGATATACAATTACAAGAAGTGGTCATTCTGTAGTCAATCGTGCACCCTAGGATTCAGACGATTACTTAATACCTAGTACACTCAACCTTAAATCAATACCTAGCAGGGAGTTCAAGGATCTCTAAGCATACTTCATAAATTAATAAAGATGCAAAAGGACAATAAGATCGCAAAATAACAACCAAAAAGATAATTAATAAATTAAATGCCAATGAACAATAAATAAAGCATAAAAAATTATAACATCAACCAATTATATTGCTAGATCAAATCATAAAGAGTTAAAGTATAATTACAATTCGTGCTAGACTAATGCTTGCGATCCTTTAGTCGAATGTCATGGCAGACCCTCGTCACCATTAAATAAAGGTATGCAAACCTTTTTTGTCTTTTCTTGTTCGTCGTACGAAAACCCACCGAACCAAGATGAATCAAAAATCATTCATCACGTAATGAATTTATAATAAGGTAGAAGTTTGGACTTTGTATGACTTTAGCCCCCATAATATTACTCCATATTTGAAACATAGTATTAATAATACCCTTTCGGCCCCTGTGATGAGTCATAATTACGGCGTAACTAATGTGTCGAGTTACGCCGTAATTCATCTGACACGGCATTCCATCATTTAGTATAAAAATTAGTTACGGCGTAATTACATAGACCCAGTTACGCCGTAACCCTTCGTCTGCACAAATATTCTTGAAATATTAATTAATTACGACGTAATTACAATGGGTCAATTACGCCGTAATTCTTCGTCAGCATAATATATTCTTTAGCAATGAATAATTACAGTGTAACTCATACAGGCCAGTTACATCGTAATTCTTCTAAATTTGACATTCATCAATTGCTTTTTATTTTTAAAAATATAGTACCCCTACTAAATAATATAGTAGTGGTACTATTCTTCATTGGGCTCATAAGTCACTTCCTGGAGAAATATAGTAGCATTCCAATTAATGAATTTAGTGCATCTACTAAATAAATTAGTATTGATACTACTTTTTGCCATTTCTCGTATTTTTCCGTTCCAATGCCTTTAATTACCTGAATTCAAAATATAAACGAATTAAGTACCAAATTCATATAAAAATGATATAAATCATGGCAATAAATGCAGGAATTTGATATATACAAGTATTAACTATTTGGTGTTATCATTGAGAATGCGTGAAGCAGACTCTAGAGCATAATCCCAAAAGGATAAAGGTAGAGTTGTAAGATTCATCATTGATCGAACCATGTCCAACAAGGTACGGTTCCTCCTTTCAGACACCCCATTGTGTTGTAGTGTATATGGAGGTGTAAGCTGTTAGACTTTTCCACAAGCTTTCAGATAATCTTTAAACTCTTGACTAATATATTCGCTTCCTTGATCTGATCGAAGTGCCTTTATTTCTTCCAGAGTTGATTTTCTACTTCATTCTTAAATACCTTGAATGTTTCAAAGACTTCATGTTTATGTTTAAGTAAATAAACATAACCATAACGACTATAATCATCCGTAAAGGTAATAAAGTAGCTAACATTATAAATAGAATTAAGATTTGGCACAAGATTAAGCATATCAATTTCATAAATACCATCACGCGGAATAGCATTAAAATAAAGAACATCATTCTTAGAAACTGAAATTCCATAATCCGTAAAACATTGGATAAAACCATTATGAACCAAACGTGAAACTGAAACAACACCTCTAGTTATAGTAGGTGCATAATGACAATTGTCTAAACAAATCACTATGCCATTAGGTAAAATTAAGTCAAAACTTCCAGTAGCTTTCACTTGTGCACGAACACCATTGCCCACTTAAAATAGAGAGCTCCTTATTTCAGCTTTCTTGCTCCTCCAAGACCATGGTTTGTGTTACAAATGTGATTACCACAACTAATGTCATATACGCAGGATTTATTAGGAAAAGAAAATAATTCTATTATGAAGATACCTGAAGAACTGGCAGTGCCAACTTGCTTCTTCTTCTTAATCAACTCAGCAAGATAAACAGGACAATTCCTCTTCCAATGCCCCACCTCTTTGCAGTGGTGGCAGGCCTCATCCTTTGTCGGGTGCTCTTTAGCAGAAGGTTTAGGGGTTTTACACTTAGGGATATAAACTGGTTTATCCTTTCCCTTGCCTTTCCCTTTACCCTTGCGTTTAGCATTTTGCAATTTCTTGTTGGACTTCTGGATTCTACCACCTTGAATCGTCATTACTTGTGGTGTAGCAGCCTTTTTAGGTAAACCTTTCTCATACTCAATAAGCAGAGCATGTAGTTCACAAATCGTCTTTCCCATGTTATGCATATTGTAGTTCCTTACAAATCCAACAAAGTCACCAGTGAGGCCATTCAAGATTAAACCAACACTAAGATCTTATGGGAGTACATAACCAAGACATTCAAGTTGCTTCACATAACCCTTCATCTTAATGACATATGAGCCAACTGACTTTCCCTCTTCTTGTTTGCAAGCATGAAAAGTTTGAATTAGATCAAACCTCTCAACTCCAGTTTGTTTCTCAAACATGAATTTAAGCTCCTGAAGTATGTCATAGGGTGAGGAGTTTTCAAACTGTCTATGAAGTTTGGGAGTCATACTTCTGAGCATGATACAAGCAACCTTATTATAAGCATCATAAACTACGTTTCATTCGGCAAGCACTTGTGCTGCGGAATCGGCAGGAGGATTAGGGGGAACAAGCTGTTCAATGACAAACATTTTCTTTTCAACCCTCAAGACCAGATTAAGTGAACGAAACTAGTCATTCAAATTAGTTCTAGAAAGTTTTTCTCTTTCAAACATCGACCTGACAGCCGAATAGTTTATGTTTTGAACAAGTAGTGCCATCTACAAAACATATTAAGTTCAAGATTTTAGTATTTTCGATAATACTCCTTGAAAAAAATTAACTACCCATGTTTAAATATATAAACAATTATTTTTCTAAAGACTAGGATCCTACTTGACATACCACCATTACATCAGTTGATCTGCTGGCAATGGTGCATTCAAATGGTAATTGACGATCAATAATTGCCACCGGTGCAATTCCTAGAACATTATGGGACTTACTTTATTACATTAATATACTAGTAAGCATGTTTTATCCCATCTATGCCTCGAGCATAAGATCTCACCAGCTTATCTCGATTAAGTAGTCCAATCAAGAATTGTGATTATGTGACACCAACGTCTCACGAAAAGTGTATAATCACCTTGGGGTTGCAATCTACATACGTCTCACGTGATGTAAAAGGCAATTGCAAGTGTTCTTACAAATTGGATGGCAACAACTTATTTAAAAGGGTATTTATATTTGACGTAGCAAATATGTACGAAGAAGCATGCATACATCTTCGTATCATAAATTTTAATAAAAACTTTACTTAATTAAGTTACTTATTACGGTGTATCACTTAATTTTCTATACCACTTTGTGTATAAATTAGTGAAAATGCACTTAAAACAAATTGACGACTCAATCCGTGTTTTCATATCTAAAGAATTCAAGATTCTACCACGGGAAAAGATTAAAGAGTGATTAAAATCATTCAAGCCCTAGACTATTCGCGTTTCCTATTTAATTGCAAGATATGAGGTTTTTTATAAAGTATAATACCTCGAACCCTTAGTGATATGCCTTGCAAATATATAATACTTTTGTAAATTTCATCATTGATAAAATTTAACTCTTTCATTTTGAAAACACATTATAAACTTATTACATTGCAAGTCTCGTCGTGGGAAGTTAAGATATGAGCCCTAACATAGATAACCACACCCAGTTGACTCATAAGACTTCGCAATTAATAGTTTTTAATAAATCTTATTTCATAATTAATAGTCTTGCTTATATTTTACTTTTTCAAAAAAACCCTTTGTTTTTACTCAAGTCAAAACTTATAAAACAAACAATGAATGTAAACTACTAATATACATAACATTTATTTAAACACTTAACAATTAACACATGCCAATATAAACGATGATTCTAATTATTGAATAATTAAACTATATACATATTCACATAAGGCTCATTTTTCCAATGAATCGGGCTACATACATTGATGAAATTAATTGCGTAAGCCTTATATAAATATATACCACATAGCACATAAAAGCTGATAAAAAATTTCAGTCAACTTCAAGGCCCGTAAGGACATAGCTAGGTTCTTCCCCAACTTTTGCAGTAATCTACAAAGTTGTAGCCTACTGAGTTGTGGATCTACCATAAAATTTTCAAATTTTTTCAACTTACGATGAAAATTTTTATGAATTTTTAAAGACAGGGTGTCTAACAATCCAAAAACTAAAAAAACCCAATCTTTAATGTTTTAATCATCGAATTGCATGTCAAACAATTAACAAGTAACCAAGAATATATATATCATATATCTATTCATGATAAACATGCATGTGTTTATCAATGATAACCCATTAACAATTAATTACTAATAAAAATGATCATTTAAACTATCGAATTTTAGCACATAAAATTGCATACAACCTATGGTTTCATCTAATTAATTATAACAATAACAAAGATCCAATCTTTATGATTAAAAATGCTCGAAGGTCTTAAAAAATTAACCAAGAACCCTAATTTGTCTAATTTTACTTTTTTATAATTACAAATTCTACACGATGGCTCGTGATGCCATTGTTGGGTTTCATGATCTAATAAACTGTTTATTAACACGAGTACGCAACGGAATAAATAAATCACGTATAGAATATGTAATTAACAAAGGTTTAAGATGTGTGTACCTTTTAGCAATTAACGAACACAATCTTGAATATACGCGTGTGTATAAAACTAGTAGCCACGTGAAAACCACCAAAGATCTAAAGCAAGATCTCTCTACTTCAACACACACAATATATTCTTTAGCAAACAATTAAGTATGCTTGTACTAGTAGTGATAAAACAATCCAAACGCCTTCGACTCTTGAATCAATCAACACGAAAACCCTTTGAGGGTTGTTTGGGTCGATCACAAAATGAAATCCTTAGGGGTGTTTGGTTCGATCGCACGAACTAGGAGGGAGAGATATGAGAGACTTTTAGGGTTATTGATTTTCAAGTTATGAGAAAACAAAACACCCTAAGCCTCCTTATATAGCTAACTTAACTTGGCTTGCAAGTTAGACAATCCCACCTTCGCATGGAGATTAAGAAACAAATTGACTAAGGCAAAAAGGAACTAATTATCACACTTTCATTTTCTCCAGAATTACATATTAGTCCCTTGTTTAACTATTAATGACTAATAATACTTCCCGTTAAATATTTATTAATTTTTAACGCTCGTTAAGCTTTATCACTAAATATATATATATTACATTTAATATATTAATTATAATTGTTTTACGTATTAACGCGTGCGTCCTCATAGGCTCGAATAAAATTCCCGAACTTATATTTTATCATGTACATATTCCTACATGGCTTGCCTTACCGAACTATCTAACACTATGAGTGTTTGACTTTACTATAGTTTGATATGTTGAGGCTTGTCTCTGTATTTCCATGGTTGGTGACTACACGTCTTATTGTCCCCACAAAATATTCTTGTAATCAATATATGTTTATATATATATATATATATATTAAATAAATATATATATATATATATATATCTATATAATATATATATATAAATATATATATATATATATATATATATATATATATATATATATTATATATTGTATTAATCATCCTCTTGAAAAAACCATCTCTTTATATATGCAAAATGCTTACAATGCATGCACTATCATTCAATTGGAAGATACTACTTTAAATGCTCATATCCTATTACCAAACACTGTTTAATTTGTGGGATATTGCCCATTTGTGTGGTTAAGGTTGCCCACTATGGTGTGTAGTCGCGACCTGTACTTTTTCCTGCCACATCAGCTTTCTCTCTTCGGCGACCTATAGGTGACCTTTTTGTTACGTCCCGCCTAATTTTACGAGGTTACCCGAGATTCCAGATTGTTCTACACTTGACTTGAAGACTTAGTGGAATTCTATGGATGGTGGGAGAAGGTCTTGGAAGCTCTTGGAAGCCCTTAGAAGCTCATTAAAGACCTAGAAGCTTCTTGTAGAAGGTTGTAGAATATGGGCCCTTGTAATAAAGCCCATTTGTAGCCCTAGTTTGTGTAGTATAAATAGGATTATCCTCATTTAGGGAAATCATCTCATTCTTCACTTGTATTCTCTCTTGTAAAGTTCTCTTTAGCAATACAAAGCATTTTCCCTTTAACTTGTGTTCCTTTCTTTATAGCTGTAACATCCCCAAACTGGGTCGCAGCGGAATATGGGTCCGGGGCGTGTTACTTCTCAGATCAATAACATAAGATATATATAGAACGACCAAAAAGTCGTTTGAAAACAATACATTGGATTTAACAAAGTAATTGTTACATAAGCCCGAAGCTTAACTTGTTCACTTGATCAAAATACAAAGATTTTCAGCCCATAAAATTAAATGCGACAAAATCTTTAATGCATGACATCCAAATCAAAACCACCAATGTATCCATCGCACCTCGTGCTTATTGATCCCCTGAAAAACATTGCTTTAAAACGTCAACAATAATGTTGGTGAATTCATAGGTTTGATAAATCATATATTGTAGGACCACAAGATCTCCCAAGTGTATGATAATGCAACAGATGCAGATATCATATAAATGTAATTACGTTGCTCTAAGCTCATGACACTGAAGCTTGACGTATGTGAGTACCAAATTAATGGCCTCCATTGCCCGTGGTGATGTTCTAACCCGCAACATCCTATATTCGACATGGTATACGTTCGTTTCGCTAGTGATAGCTAATCACCCGAACGGGGTTGTCAAAACCCAATAGATCTATTCATAACATTCGCGCTCGTAATTAACAGTTCATGATAATGGGCTCAGATTGGGTTATCGCTACTTAGGCAACATGTAATCATAATATAAAACTTAACCACTTGTGTCCAATTGTAAAGCATTGCATGTTTTTCACCCCAAAAACTTTGTAAAAACAAAAGCATGTAAAACGTGGGGCTATGAACTCACCTTGAGTTCTGATAATCCAAATATCGCAGATAAAGCGTCACGTAAAAGATCGAATGCAACCTAAATTATCATAGGTCGTATAAGTACCGAGTACTTGAATATAATCTTATAGTTGTTACATCGTACTATCGTTCGGGCTATCATAATTTAAGAGGTCATGACATGACGTTCGAGGAGTTAGGACACTTTAAATCGTAAATCCAACAACTCGTCGAAACGCCATCCGAAGAGGCCTCATTATGAAACTCCCTAGTAATATAGTACTTTGATAACCACATAATATTCTATATAGCTCAATCACCAACTAATGGTTTTGGTAAAATTGTGTTTAATAAGTTAAAACGTTTATAATTACCGTTTTAGTAAAACTAGCATAACTTTTGCGTTTTAAGCCCGATTTTGATGTTTCTTATGCCCATCTTTTCGTATAAGGACGAGTTATCATAATTTGAAATTTTCGATATTTTGACCCTCTAGTGAACAGTAACTTTTACTGTTCACATCAGACGTAACTTTTATTTAAATCGTTTTTGTTGTCGTAAAACCTATAAATGTCGTATTTTATTCGTTATAGCTCCGTTTTTAACGATTCTTTCGAGGACGTTCTCGTTTTTGAAAGTTCTATAATTTTATGAGGTTTACAAAAATATAACTTTTTGTCATGAATAGTAACTTTTATAAAAATAGTTTTATAAAAGTATTAATTGTCGTAAACTCGCGAAATTCATAACTCGTTTTTTATTAATTGAAAAATTACGATTCTTATCATTTTGGAATCCTAAACATATGTATTATTTGTTAAAAATATCAAACTAGCTGTTTGATATAAGTTTTATAAAAGTCATTTTAAAAACTCCGTTTAATTAACGTATAACTCGTTTTTAACGTAATTTTTTTGTTATTAATCCCGACTTCGTTTAATACGTATTACTTGTTTTTTAACGTAACTTTTTTCGTTATTAAACCGTTTAAAAACAATTTTCTTACGTTTTTTTCGAATCGTCGTGAAATGTATTATCTTATAAAATTAAAATGAGTATGTTAAAATTCGCATTTGGGACAGAAAGGTTTATGCATGTTTGTTAATTCATTTTTGATCTTTCTTATACTTTAACCACATTTGTATTTTTACCACAATTCTCATAGTATCTTGTATATTTATATATCCTCTTATAGTATCACTTACTTGTCCATAATAGTCTTATGTGTCCAGATTACCAAGGTTAACTAAGCCTGATAATACTTAAAATTATAACTTTACTTAAGAAATCTCTAATTTACTAGTTTTGTCAATAATCATTTTTATACATAACCAAATGGGTGACAACTGTATATCTTTTCCCATAATGACCTTATTTTAGTGTTCTATTAACATGATTAAAAGTCCATAATCAATATTAACATGTCTTATTTGTATTTCTGTAAGTTTGAAACATATTAGTGAAACTATAAAACCCAAATAATCCATAATCTGTTAAACCAAAACAATTTGCATACAACATTTTCTCATCCTTTTTAACCATGCATGAATAATAACATAACATATATAAAATATCCCATGAGGTCATTTCAGTGCAAACTATATTTTCATGATTAAAACTTAAATTGTGAAATAAGCTAAATAAGAATGATCAAATGCAATCATAATGAAAGATATTGCAACAATAAAGAGTTTAAATGGACCTTAAATGTATGATATGATATGAAGTAAGTACTAAACCCTTGTTTAGCCACAAAAACCAAGCTTGCACTTAATAAAACCCTTATTTTCTTAACAAAACCCAAATCTTGATTTCTTGCTTCAATACTTGTTAAATAATTAATCAAGGCTTCAAAATACTTTGAGGTATCTTAGATATGATATGAGAGTGTATGTAAATAGGGTTATAAAAATTTGTAATGAGATTGCTAGAGATGGGGCTTATTGGAGCCGTGGAGCTCGTATAGAAGAAAAAGGAGGTTTTGGTTTGATTTTCTTTATGTGTTGGTGCTGTATAAGTTAATTGCCTACTATGTCAATTATATAAGATGTATAATGAGTCAAGGAACATAAGAAATCCTAGGGATGGCAAGGTAAGGGTAGGCAGTCCTAGGGAGGTCAAAGTATGGAAGGTATGGTCTTGCCATAATGAGGTATGGTGTAATTTGACCAAAGGTGTAAGACTTATCTCATTTTTCATGTATAATTGATAAGTGCTTTAATTTACACAATCGTTATACCTCTAAAAACGACTTAAATACCAAAAAACCAGACAAAATAAACGGCCAAATAATGTATGTTTTGCTAATTGTATTGTGCAGGAACGGATATCTCACAAAAGGACGAAAAACAAGGCCAAAAACGACAAAACCAGAAATGGAATGGAAAAGTGTGTGAAGTCAAAAAGTCAATCAAGTCAAAAATGCCAAACCCCTAAGTTATATTATAAAGGAAACAAAGAAAGGGGCTGATTTTGCAAATTCTTGAAAATATAAACCCAAGGGCCAAAACTGCCAAAAAAAAAAGAAACCTCTTTTTATCTCTTTTAAACAAAAACCACAGGGGTTGATGTTGCCAAGATTTGAACTTCATTGAAAACAGAAAAACAGGAGGAGAAAGAAAGGGGAAAAGGGAATGAAAAGAAGAAAGATGTGGAGGGGCTTTTCTTGTACACAAACCAAACATACCCTTAATCATCTTCAACCTCCCTCTGTCACAACCCAACTTGTATAAACCCTTTCCCAATCTTCCCGCCAATACCAAAACCAGCCAGCACCCTGTTTTGCTCCCATACTTCTCCCCTGCAAAATCACTCAACACCCTACCAAAATCATTTCATCCACCCTACTATTTCCCCCCCAGCTGTATAAAGTCCATGTTGGCAATCCCTCTCCATTCCCAAAGCATTTCGATGGCTGAGATTGTCTCCAAAGAAGCTCAAAAGAAATCAAAGGCTGGGATTTGCTCTAGATTCACCTCACACAACTAGCACACTTGGTTTTATCTCTACAAAGAAGCACAAGCTGCAAGTCCAAGACTTCGGCTATAAATAGAGCTTTTTGTAAGCCTTTGAGGCATCTAGTTTTAGTTTTTTAGTAACTAATTAGTTTTTAATCTTAAGTTTAAATTTCAAAGTCATTTACAGCTTTTACTTTCAGCTTTGTAACTCTTTCAAGTTTTAATGCAAGATGAGTTTTTAAGAATAATCTACAATTCAAGTGTTAAGTTTCTTACTTATATTGTTTTGTGTTTCAAAAAGCTATCAGTACAGCTTATTTATAAGCTGTTTTCATTAAGTAAAACTAAAAAGTTAAGTAGTTAAGAGAAAATCACAAAAATCACTCTCAATACACCACAGCTTTTTTATTGGATGATAAGCCAGTTCTGGATGGGCTTATGGACTCTCACTAGCTTGTTCTATGCAAGCTAGAGCTTGTAGATTCATTGTTTGACCCTGTTTTGAGCAAGGGTGTAGTAAGTCTCTCTATTTCTTACTTTACTTATCTATTGCAGAATTGCTAGTTTATTTAATACAACTGTTGGTTTTAAGTTTATACTGCTAGACTAATTCATGCTTATTTAAGTGCTTATTATGGATTGAAAATTGCTTATAAGTGTTTTACTTTGTTATTTGATAATCTGTTTTTAATTAGTTTGAAATAAAAATGATTTTTGGAAATGTTAAAGGCTGTTTTGAACAAGCAGTACTAACTCCAAGTTAGTACTGCTAGTTCATTTTAGGAACAGTACTAACTTAACACTACCAGTACTAACTCCAAGTTAGTACTGTTAGTCTTAACTGTTAGTACTGGTAGTTCATTTTAACATATCAGCTTATTATTTATACTTATTTAAGATTGGTTTAGCTTTCTAGAGTAGATTAAGCCTATTTTAGTACTGTCTTCAGTAGAACTTATTTGCCTTCTTAAAATAACTTTAAGAGTTTATCAGTTTTAGTTTTCTAGCTTATTTGTCATTTTGGTTCATTCTAGTTGCTTATTTCTATTACTAAGTGCTTATTAAGGTTAGGAGAGCTTCTGTCTTAGTTTTTTTTTGTTTATTTATTGTTTCTTTGTGTTTTGTTAGCATAGCAGTACTAACTTTTACTTAACAGTACTAACTTATAACTAGCAGTACTAACTCTAAGTTAGTACTGGTAGTTAATACTGGTAGTACTGTTGTTAGTACTGTTGTGTTTCTCTTGTTTAATTTAGCTTAATTGCATGCTTAATTTGCTTATTTAGATTTAGATTAGCTTATTTGTCTGTCTTAAGCTTATTAGAGCTTATTTGTGCCTTAGTGTAAAAGTTTTTAGTGTTTTGCCTTTGCTAGCTTTGATTCAATTTCCAGCTTATGTTCTTTGTTTAAATTTTATGTGCATTTACTTTCAGTTTTAATTCCCAATCATTCCTTGTTACATTCAAACACCAATCATCAATCGTCTCTCGATTTTCCATTTTAGCCTCGTTGGGACATAACGACCCGGAGTTTCTCTATACTGCTTCCGGTTTACTTGAATTCGTGAGTTCTGACCTTTGTTGTGTATTTTTATATATTTACATATATATATATGTTTATGTTTATTTACACATAAAAAAAGGGGTGAGTTCGCGCGTAACCAAGCGTCAAATAGATAAAATTTCTAAGACACCTAACTCATCGGGACCTATTTTTAAATGGCTACCCAAAGTTTGTTGAATGTATTTGGTGTTTTATTTATTGCAGATTGTCTAGAATTATCTTTGGATCATCGATTCGGGATGTTCAAAGCATATGACTGGTAATCGTGCTCTTTTGACAAACTTTGTGGAAAAGTTTCTTGGAACGGTTCGATTTGGCAATAATGATTCTGCGGTGATTGCTGGCTATGGAGATGTTGTTATTAGATTAATGACGATCAAGAAAGTTTACTATGTCAAAGGTTTAGGACATAGCTTATTTAGCGTTGGACAGTTTTGTGACAAGGGCCTTGAAGTCGCCTTTTGAAAGTCTACATGTTTTGTTCGAAACGAAGATGGTGTAGATTTGCTTACCGGTGATCGTTCGTCGAATTTGTATACTATTGCTCTTAACGAAATCGCATCAAATTCTTCGGCTTGTCTCCTAGCAAAGGCTTCTTCTTCGCAATCTTGGTTGTGGCATCAACGTCTTTCTCATCTGAATTTCGCCACAATCAATAACCTTGTGAAAAACAATCTTGTTCGAGGTCTTCCTAAGATGAAATTCGAAAAAGATCATTTGTGTTCCGCTTGTGAACAAGGGAAGATTCATCGAAAACATCACAAGTCCAAAACGGATTTTTCTTTGAACAAGCCACTTTATCTTCTTCATATGGATTTGTGTGGTCCGATGCGCATAGAAAGTATTAACAGAAAGCGATATGTGTTAGTTGTTGTCGATGATTATTCACGGTACACATGGGTATTCTTTCTTCATTCAAAAGATAAAGCTTCTGAAGTCATCATTTCATTCATCAAGAAAACCCAAGTGAATCTTCAACTTCAAGTTCAGCGTGTTCGAACTGATAATGGTACTGAGTTTAAAAACAAAACTATATCTAAATTCTTTGACGAGGTCGGAATTACTCAAAAAAAATTTGTTGCAAGAACGCCACAACAAAATGGCGTCGTGGAAAGGAGGAATCGAACCTTAGTCGAAGCTGCAAGAACTATGCTTATATTTGCAAACTTATTATTGTTTCTTTAGGCTGAAGCCATCGCAATAGCTTGCTTTACACAAAATCGTTCGATTATTCACAAATGTTTTGATAAAACTCCCTATGAGCTCATTAACAAGAGAAAACCAAACATCAAGTTCTTTTATGTGTTAGGTTGCAGATGTTATCTTCTCAATGATTATGATGATGTTGGAAAGCTCAAGGCAAAAGGGGATATTGGAGTATAACGAACCATGTAGTTAGTTTAATTTTAACGATCATGTAGGCTTTTTGGTTTAATCCTAGAAATCTACCAATCAAGCATGTTACTCCATCTAAATCCATAGTACTCGTCATTGAGGTCTCGAGTTATATACCAGGCCAAGTTCTAAAGTTCACTACATCACCGGCACACTCATATTTTTGTGGAATTTTAAGTAAGCAATTAGAAACGGATAGGCTTAATTCTTACAAATTGGCATTAAGGGTTATAGTGCGCTAGGTAATGTAACTAGTGATTTTTCACAAAAAGTATGCTAGTTTTTTTTTTAATTTGATCCATTTTAAGCATATTTGTGAAAATAAGGACAAGTACATTCTAATTCTCTATCCCCCACTTAAATTATACAACGTCCTCGTTGTATATATAAAATATTTAAATAATATGGGAAAAAGAATTAGAACGAGGAAACTCCCCTGATAGTTTGCTCCGGATGATTCTCCATTTTGAGTATTGGAGCAAAAAGTGTGTTGAAAAGGGCTTTAGATTGCCCATCAGAGTTCAACACGTGGCTTTTTTTAGATTATACCATTAAGTTGATTTCGTTTTCAGCAAGGTCCTGCATGAATGTTTAGAAGACGTTCATGCAATTTGTACTTCCGCTATCCTACAACCGCTATCCTACAATACAGACAAACAATTAAACACACAATTGTATTGGTTACAATACGCCGTATCCCAAACCTAAGGATACGCCATATGTAAACCTGTAAAAACAATTAAATGCTGGAAATTAGATACTGGAATTTAAAAATACTGATAATGTCCAAACATACATACGCCGTATCCTAAGGGGTTTGATACGCCGTATGTAATGTCTGGGAAGACAGACTCTATAGTTAATTAAAATTCAAACAATTAAATGCGACAAACAATTTAAAAATGATCGGGTTATCTCTCGGGAAGCACTTTTGTTTCAGCTGGTCGTTAAGTTTGACCTTTATCCATTTGTCATTTCATTTGGTCCGTGTTACCTCCCATCCGCGATCTTTTCTGTTGAAGAGTTCGTGGTAGATGCAAGACATGCTGCCAGGAGTTCTTTCAACAGTACTAATTTTGCTTGGACCTACAGTAACGAATTCTTCATCATTGCCTATCGAATGTCGTATGACTGTGAATTCTTCGTTTTGCACAGCTCGTCTGGGTTGTCGATGTCGCGGCGAGCAGGGATTGGTATCGGAGAATATTCCCTATCAATAACTTCGTAGATGTCTTTTGCCTCTTGTGCGTCTAAATAGGGTTTTTTAAATGTATCCGAACATATCTTTTTAGTGTTTTCCTTGCATGGTTCTTTGTATTCGTCGAGGTCGCCAATCGTTCCTTTAGTACGTTCATTCACATAAAATTCCCATAGCCCATTTTTGGTATTTTTGTTAATCTCCCAATAGTTGTCAAACTTTGATGCCAGCCAATGTATAAATTCGAAGTAATCAGTTCCATTATCCAGGTCATCAGGGATTTTGTTCTTGCAAGTATGGGACAATGGGTAATATTTATGAAAAAATTTCTCGTTCAGTTCACTCCATGTAATAGTTGTTCCATTTATTTCATCTTTCCGCCATTTCTTGGCATCTTCACGAAGTGATTTTGAGAAGACGTGTAATCGTAGTATATTTTTTTCCACATTAGGCATCTTAATACATTCGGTAAATTCAAGAACCTTTGCAATGTGGTCGGTAATGCCCCCTCCGTCCATGCCATTAAAGGCGTTGTCCTGTAATATTTTCAAACATTCATCACCGATTTCTAGTTTGGAATTTGTGATCATCAGTGAGTTAGTATGCTCTCCATTCCCATTCTTTATGTCATCGAAGTTTGCCATCACCCTGAGTTGTAACCAACAATCACCACTTTCTCCAAAATGGAGGAAAATGTTAGTAGGATATAGAAATTTAGACGCGGTGTTTTTCAAACTATTGTTGTATCAGCTAACAGATACGTCGTATTCTATTGATCAAAATACGTTGTATGTGTCTGTTGAATGCCAGTACACCGTATTGAGTTCACAAAATACGCCGTATTGTTTGGGGAACAGATACGCCATTTAGACTATAAAAACAATACGCTATCCTGAGCAGAAGGTTAGATACGCCGTATCCAACTGGTGGATACGCCGTATTAGATGATCAGTCAGAACAAAATACTATTTAAACACACAATTAAATGCAATAAATTAAACACACAATTAAATTAAACAATTAGCAATCAGACTTAAATAATTTTACACTAAACAAGTTAAAGGTTAGAAACACTAATAAGAATAAATATTAACTAATCACTCCCTAGCAGCGGCGCCAAAAACTTGATGTGTCGTCGTGTGATGTATATTAAGTGATTATCAAGTTTTACATTTATATTTAGCCGACAAAGCTAAAGACAACACTTTTAACCGTGCAGTGTTTACCCCCCGTCAAGCTGTCGCTTCGCGGGTAAGTAAGTGAGAACACAAGAGCGAGAGTAAACCTAATTATTCCAATCAGTATTTTAATCTATCTAGATTAGTCTAATTACTTGTTAAACCTATGTTATACATATTTACTAGTGGTAAATAGGGGGTTTTCAGCCTGAGAGACTAGCACAGGTTTGGTGGTGACCAAGATTAATTCTAAACACAATAAACACTAAAGCAAGTAATCACAAGATAAAGAAGCGGTACGAGCCAAATAATAGAAAACTGTATTAACCATGTTAAATCCGATTAAATGTTGATTTGTTTGTTTAGTGCAATGGCGGTTCTTCATCCTAAGACCTAGATACGAACAATCCCGTCACGATTAACGCATCCGCATAAAGCATCCAATAGTCTAATTATAATCTATCATAGGGAATTAAGCAGTGGTGATCCTGTTAATACCCTAGCCCATCGGGACTTTACCCACTTATTGTTTGATGTTGTTTTATACACTGGTAGTCCACCACCAAAATCAATACCAATTAATTAAGAACAATACTGGTTGAACAATTATCGGGTCACTTGCCGGTCCAACTAAGCTCATAATCAAAGGGTAAAGACAAGGTGTCATTTGTGATTCTATTGGTCTGGGCATACAAAACACAACATTGAGAGCTATCCCGGCATCTAGATTACTGGTTAAGTCTCACTAGACCTAGTTAAATGATAGGTTGCATGTACAAGCACATAAACAAGTATAAGGCGATAAACATAATAAAACAACAACGATAAATTAAGCAAGCCGGATTAAAACAAACCAAACATTATAATCTTCATTAACATGGCTAATACCCATCATTGTTATTTTACAAACGTGATCAAACAATTAGAAATCGAATGATTAAGAAAGTAAGAATTATACGATGTCTTCTATGGAATTATGGTTGGTGCTTGACCTTGGTTGCTTCTAATATCTTGGAAAATTCGACTTCAGAGTGTATGGTATAGAGAATGTAATTTTTGCACACTGAAACTCGTTTTTGAGTCTCGTATTTATAGTGTCTGAAAACAGCCTGGATACGCCGTATAGAGAGAGGTGAATACAGCGTATAGGGTTAATTTCCTTGGAGTTCGCGATAAGATCAAATCAATCAAGATTAATGGCTATCAAACACATTAACTTCATATCTTTGACTGATGACCAGCTGTGCATACGGCGTATAGGTGAAGAGTGATACGCCGGATCGAGAATTGATTATTACACGTATTCTTGTGATGAGTTGGCGCTGATACGCCGTATCTTCTTTGCTGGATACGGCGTATAGTAGCAGATAAAAGTTTTCATTAAATGTCTTTGTTTTAGTTCCAGAATTACGCCTTTTAGCTTCGTCTTCACAAGTTACTCCATAGTTACTGCAATCATAAACTTTAAGCAATTAAGTACCAATATCTTGCAATAAATAAATAAAAGTGGGTAAAATGTATGGGTTAAATGATGGTAAAATGTGACGTTATTTGATGATATCAGACGGTAAACGGTCAAGACACGATTTGGGTAATTGTCGACCGTCCCACTAAGTCTGCTCGTTTTCTGCCCATGAAGGAGAATGACTCGATGGAGAAGATGACGAGATAGTACTTGAAGAAAGTAGTCTCGAGGCATGAGGTGCCAGTTTCGATCATCTCAAATCGAGATGGCAGATTTACATCTCACTTCTAGCAGTCTCTTCAAAAAACTCAAGGTACTCGATTGGATATGAGTACAACTTATCACTCGTAGACTAATGGTCAAAGTGATAGAACCATCCAAATGTTAGAGGATATGCTTCGTGCATGTGTAATTGATTTTGGAAAAGGTTGGGATAGGCACTTGCCATTAGTAGAGTTTCCGTACAACAACAACTACCATACGAGTATTAAGGCTGCATCATTTGAGGTGTTATATGGTCGTAAGTGCCACTCACCTATCTCCTGGGCTGAGGTTGGGGATAGTCAGCTCACTGGCCTAGCGATTTTCCATGAAACGATAAAGAAGATCATTCAAATTAAGAGCCGAATTTAAGCCGCTCGTGATCGTCAGAAGAGTTATACTGACGTGAGACGAAAGCCCCTTAAGTTTCAAGTAGAGATAAGGTCATGTTGAAAGTGTCACCATGGAAAGGGGTGATACATTTGGGCAAATAGAGCTGAACCCTCGTTATATCGGGCCTTTCAAGATTCTCGCTAAAGTTGGAACCGTCGCTTATCGACTCGAACTCCTAGAGAAACTCAGTAGAGTCCATAGTACTTTCCACTTATCAAACTTGAAGAAGTGTTTATCCGATGAAACATAAGTTATTCCGTTGGATGAGATCCAAATCAATGACAAGCTTTACTTCATTGAAGAACCTGTCGAGATCATGGACCGTGAGGTCAAGCGTCTAAAGTAAAGTCGCATCCTGATCGTTAAGGTTTGTTGGAACTCGCGGAGAGGTCCCGAATTCACCTGGGAACGTGAGGACCAGTTCCAGAAGAAATACCCGCATCTATTTATAAAATCCGTTACTACATCGAATGTCACATCTTAAGCTTTGAGGACAAAGCTTTTCTAACGGGGAAAGGATGTCACACCCCGTAAGAAGTTCTAAATGTCATCTTTGATTTTTTCATACTTTAGCTTGACTTTTATGATTGCGTGTATTTTTACGTTAAATTGGGGAGTTCACATGTGTATAACTAAGAATCGTTACCGGATGCGTTACGGGTTGCTAATTAAAGTAGTCTTTCGATAGTTGTTGCATTTTTACGCTTTGATTAGATATTTAAATTTTCATAAATTCTCTTTAAGTATTTCACGTTTTTTAGTTTTTGCGTAAACGGTAATCGATATTTTAAAAATATCCAAACATGAAATAAAATATCTAAGGTCTTAGGATTCCCTCATTCATGAACCAAAAATTCAAATTTTAAAGAACCCCCCCTAGTCCTTGTTCGTCCGCATCCTAAACCAACACCAACATTCCCCCTAAAAGTTTGGTAAGTGTTCCCTAGAGATTTTTGATTCACATAGGATCCATTTTGGTGCTTATAAGAATGAGTCTAGCTCGTATTTTAACGTGTAAGCCCATTTCCTAGGCCATTGGGCCGGTTTGTAAGATACTATATAAGCCTCTTCCATCCCATGGAAGAGGTGGTTAGTCATTTCATAATACAAGCATTCCATTTTCTCTCACTAGAAAGTTTCTCTCTAGATTTCTCTCTCTAAAGAAATATGCTCAACCCAAATCTTTCATTGTGTTATGATATCCAATATCCTACAAGACGTATCACAATAATTAGCATAATGCATAAAGGATAATAGAAATAACAATCGTAAATAAGTTTCAGTAGTTTACCCGGTAACCTAAAATAATAAACTAAGGCATCCGTGGTATTAATTTTTTTTTACGTAACAAGTAATAGAAATTTTATATTTATAAAATTATATTTTTTGTCTTTTAGTCGGATATTAAAATAATAATAATATTTATTATTTTGTCTTTTGTCGATATTAAAGAAATACTTAAGAAATTTATATGTACATATGTATTTTCGTTTATTTATGAAATCTAAGTATATATATTATTTATTATTTATAAATAATATGTTTTCGTCCTTTTGTCGAGTTTTACGAAAATTTTACAAAATATTTCTAAGTATAAAGTTTTTACGAAAATTCGGTTTGACCCGTTCGTATATATCCGTTTTCTAAAGTCATAGACTTTTATCCAAAACACTTTCCAAATATACATCACATTTCTCGAAAAAGCCAATTCTCTACGTTATATCCAAAACTAATTTCCACGGTCTATTTACCACTTTAAGTACATATAGTCAAAACACTTAAAATAAATATAAGTTGTGTAAGTATTCAAGTTACGATACTAATAAGTCTAACTTACAAGTTTAAAATAAGTAATAAGCCCTTATCAAAATAAGCTGAAAGTCCAATAGACCCTTATTGGGCTTTTAGGCCCAATAAGCCTAAATGAATGATCCGAAATGCAATAAGACCCAAACTAGTTCGACAAGTAAACAAATAAGCATTAAGCTTAGCAAATAAGCAATAAATAAGCCATGACAAGTCAACCAAATAGCCTAGCCGTGAGATTTAAGCCACGGGTTGGGCTTGGTTGTTGGGTCGAGGTCCACGTAAGAAAATAAGCACATATGGGCTTATTTATTAAGCCGAATAAGCTTAATCCTTTAATAGTACTCCAATAAGCTACAAAAATAAGTTGGAAAAATTAGACGATACTTTAGAAAATATGAACTTATGAAGATGATGGATTAGAAGATGATCAAAGACTAAAGAACACCCTAAATGATGTTCTAAATACCCAAATAACTATAAGAATCAACCCTGAATAATTTTTATCTTCAAATGATCTTGATCAAAAATAAAATGGTGGTGTTTTGTGGGTATTTGGTTGCGGAAAAGCAAGAGAGGGAAGAGAGGGAGATATTTTTAAATAATGAGTCTAGGTTCATTTCATTCACCACAAAGCATTTTGATTCACATAGGATCCATTACCATATGTTATACATTAAATGTTAAACTACGAGCTATGATAAACCATAAAATACACGGGGTGACCGAGTCTTTTTCTTATATCTAACAATCTCCCCTAAGGAGGTCACCCTAGAAAATACTAATCTTAAGCTCAGCAATCTTATGATTGTTCTTGTGTTTCAGCTTGTAGCCTTTGATTCTTCATTTGATATCTTGTACTTTGATGAAGTGATCTTTGATCTTTAATCTTGTGCTTGTTCCTTAACTCGACTTGCGTGTGATTTTGAGCTTTTTTGAGATCATCAGCCAAATGTAATCTCTAATCATCATCTTGTGGACTTTCGCCATCTTGTGCTTGTGACTTCTAGACCGACATGCTCATACCTTTCTTCATCTTGAAAGCTAGAATATTTTGTGTTCTTGAAGTTCTTTAACTTTAACACTTAGTCACTTCAAGGACATGTAGTATCAGAGTAGCGGAAGCTTTGAAATATTTACTTGAGCTTTCATGATGTCTTAAGATGTGTCGGTAGAGTATGATCACGTGGTTATGAATCTGAGCTGGTTGGTCAGTTTGTTTAAAAATTTTTGAAGCGTTTATGTGTATTCTTTATGTGTTTTATGCGTTTTGTGAGAGATATGTGTATGAGATTGAAGTACATGATTTATGAATCATGGTACTAGTTGAAATGAGATTGAATGGAAATGAGATCATTTGGAAGCTTTGCGTAGTTTTAAATGTCGTGTACGTAATTTTTTATGTATGTACTATATATATATATATATATATATATATATATATATATATAGTATTATAAGTAAATATATAATATAAAAAAAGTATATTAGGGTTGAGTTCTTTTCAGAACCAAATGAAAGTACAGAACTGCGAGAACCACCCTTTATACACAAAATAGAACATAATGTACATCATAGTAATGCATAATGGCAGTTTTGTAAATAAATTAACAATTTTTTGAAAGGAAAATATAAACATAGGGGCAAAAGTGGAAATGCACAGTTGATAAATAAAAGAGTAACTGCATTTTTCATTTTAACTCATTATTGGATAAACACAATCTCACACATTCGTATCAAATTTTTTTAAAAAAACCGCAAATCACGTCGCAATAAAACCTCAAATCTCTCAAAAAATTTGATAGTTATCTTCATCAAACCTATTTTGACAAATCAGATTGAAAACCCCCAAATTTTTATTAGGGTTTTACTGTAGCAAATTGGAGAAATTACAGAAAAAGATGGACGGTATAACCTCTTTATGATTATTTAGTTGATTTGTTATGATTAGAAACATGTAATTAAGTGTTACAATTGATTTAATTGATTAACCTTCTGCATGTGTATTTAAGTATGAATGTTGAAAAGTATGGTCGTGTATTTTATTGTGTTTACAATTGATTATTTAGGATACGACATGTATTTTATGATTAGAAACATGTAATTAAGTGTTACAATTGATTTATTTAGGATACGACATGTATGTATGAAGTAAATATGTGTTTTAGAATTATGTTTATGCACAAATGTGTTTTGGACATTGCCCTGATTTTTTTAGTATTCACTTTTTTTAGGTTTGATGAAACTAATTGTATTAAGTTGTTGTAGGTTTATGATTTAGGACAAATATTAGTATGCTAATGATATAGGACAAATAAGCGAACTTTAAACGGTCGTCCTGCGCTATTTTATTTGTATTGGTGTTTGTGTTATTTATTAAGTTTGGGTTAAGAGAATGTGTTTTTGGATTGTGTATTTTGAACGGAAAAACTAAAAAACTTATCGCGGTTTACATTTCAGGATTTAAGAAGTGGTAGGTTGTTGGGGAGAAGATTTGACGGTGGGTTGAGGAAAAGTATAATTGTTGCAAGTAAATAAGGATGTGCTTGAGAAGATTCTGATGATGATTTTGTAACTCCTATTAGTTATCCAAGCAAACAAGTGATTGGTAGAAATGGTAAGCTTATATACCTTCTAAATCAGGATCATTGCAAGTATGGTTTGTGGTTGGATAATATAAGTAATCAGGTGTAAGTGCGTATATATTTTATTATTAAATTACGCCTTAACTCTTGCATCTGTACACTTGAGGCAAGATGAATGCTACGTAGATTTCCCATAAATCACAAATAAAATGTTCAAGAAATCACAAATAAAATGTGGTCATTATCAACACAGCTTGATATTAAGTAAACATAGACCAAGTGTTTAACAATCATTAGATGTGTCAAAATGTTTTAGTTCAGGACAAAACATATGTATTGTTTGTAGGTGGAAAAATGGTTCAGGGCAAGATAAAAACAAGTGTGGTAGGTTCTGAATTTGTGTTATAACACTTGAATAATTGATATAAGATTGGATTGTTTAAGAGACTGCGTTATTTAAGCTACAACATTTGTATTGTTTGTGTAGTAATTTACTGTAAGTAGATTATTATATGTTTAGAGTATATAATATATGCTGTATACTTTGCAGGAGAAAGGAGAAGTAACAGGAGAAAGGAGAAGTAATGCTAATTTTTTACTTACTTTCATAAAAAGTTAATAGATCTGGTTCACTAGTTATTCTTGTACGAACATATTTTCATTAAGCAGAAAAAAGAAACGAACATATTTTCATACCCTACTTATTCCATAAATGTCGCATTATCTATTAAGACACTCTTTTCAAACTGCACGTGTAGTTGGTTAACTAGTTATTCTTGTACGTTACCCTCTGAAGTTACAAGAGTCCTCTTAATATCTTTTTCTGACATTGTATGATTTTAGTTTGACATCATGAAGTTTTTTAGCCACTCTGATATGAGATTATAAGTTGTGCGCATATATTTTGCCTACTAATTGCATATGTGAAATTGTTGTTTATCATAGTATTGGTTGTCGAGTGATGTGTTGAAAGTCAGTTGTTTCAAGTAATTTGGTAAGTATTTTTTGTGCATTTATTGTGTAAAACATACAGTTTTTATTATAATAATGTACAATTGCAGGTGTTTATTCCGGTGAGTAACGGAGGATACCAATTTGTAGAGGTCTTCAATCTGAAGACTAACGAGGTCTATATTCTGGAATACAAAAAAGAAGATATAGCTGAAACCAAGAAGAATACAAAACCTAGTAAAAAGGTGGGGGAATTGCGAATGACATGTTAAGTACAATTCTGGTATGTTTAAACATAGTATTTCTTAAAAAAATTGATTAATTAAACATATCTTTACATTATATAATAATTTACTATTTTATTTTGATGTCGTGGGTCATACACATGCTAGTGAAATCTTTACTGCCCGCCTTAATTTTATGAGGTTGAACTGTCAAAGTAAATCAAAAGCAGCCATCTGGGGTGTTTATGCTATGAGACATATGAAAACATACATGGGAAATATGAAGAAGTGTGAGTGTGGGTTAGATGTAGATGGACGCAAGCATACATGTCAGATTAACAAATTAAGGGTGAAGTACGCAGTAAAAATTCTGCTATCTGGTTGCAACATACATCATAAGAAGGTCGGTGATCTACTTAATGGGAAGTAAGGATAATTGACAAAATGAACATTTATTATTAGTTGTGTCATTTCGTTTGGTATGGTTGATGTAAGAATTTCTAAATAATTATTGACAGATGTTTTTAGGTTAGCCTTAGTAGGTGAATGTGAATGACTGATGTTATGGCTTGATGTCTGGTTTTTGGGTTAGCCTTAGTAGGTGAATGTTAATGACTGATGTTATGGCTTGATTTCTGGGTTTTTGATTAAGCAAATATTATCTATTATTCCTGGTATAGTTGTTTTGATTTTATCTATGAAGTGTAATTTTATTATCATTGTGACTTATATGTTTGAAAATTGTCAACACATGAATCAATTGGGCGTGTGCATAGGTATTTTACCAATGTGGGAGTTGGGTATATTACGTGATGTTAGTGTGTGAATATGTAATTTATAGTTTCTATTGTAAGTTAATTTAGTATTCATGCAAAAGGTGCATATGTATTGTACCATAACTTAGAGTATGTTATGTGTATGAATGTTTAATATATATTAGTTATTAGATGATCATGGTTGTGTAAAACAATTGATGACTATGACTTATATGTCTAAAACAAGTGTGTCATATTTGTTAAAATTGTCAATACATGATTCAATATTTAATATCCAAGTTATTAGATCTTCATTGTTGTATAAAACAATACTAAAAGTAAAACATGGTTTAATAAAAATAAATATAGCAAGTGGGTGTGTGCATATGTATTGTGACATTGTTGGTCGTGGATATTATATGTTAGTGTGTGGGTATGTATTGTACCATAACTTAAGAGTATTTTAAATAAGTATTGTATAAAAATTGTGGGTCCATCAAGAATATGAATATTGTACCAAATTTTTGGTTATAGTATGTGTGCATATGTATTGTACAAAAAATTGGGGGTGTATATTATTGGTAAGTGTTATAAATTATGTATTTTACAAATTATGGTGGGTATATATTAAAAAATGCTACTCTCAAATGATGTGCATATGTATTGGGACATTGTTGGTAGGGGATATTATATGTTAGTGTGTGGATATGTATTGTACCATAAGTTAGAGTATTTTACAAAAGTATTGTATCAAAATTGTGAGTCTATCGAGAATGTGCATATTCTACCAAATTTTAGGTTATAATATGTGTGCATATGTATTGTACAAAAAAGTTAGGCGTCCATCGAGAATGTGCATATTGTACCAGAGTATTGGTAAGTGTTATAATGCATTGTACTAAATGGAGTGCAAAAATATACTAATGCATTGGGACAATAGAAGTTAGTCATCTAACGTGTGCATATGTATTTTACAAATTATGGTGGGTATACATTAAAAATTTTGGTACTAATTTAAAATATACTGTAATATACTGTTTGTATTGTTAATTAGATACTTTAGTATAGTTGCAACCGTACATATATGTTGCAACAAATCTGGAGAAAACCACTAGGAAATTCAACACATGTATAAATAAACAATATTACTAACCTTTAGCATTTGGCATGTATTGTGCCAAATGAATAACAAAAAAAAACATAAAAAACATGCATTTAAACATCAACAATTACACATAAATGAGTATATACATATGAAAAAAAATGAAAATAACAGTACAAACAATGTAATTACAAACACGCAACTAATTTATTATAATTAAACAGAGGTAAGGAATTTTGTTATTAAAAAGTAACCTAATTGAAAAACGGTGAATCAAATCAAAACAAGATTATATCATCAAACTTAGAACTTATTAGAAATATTAAAACTAACTGCTCGGTATTTGATAATCTTGCGTGTGAATATGACATCTTCTGATCTTTACTCCTCAGCTTGAAAGGCATCGACAGTTATTTCGTTACCTTTGTTC
>BQNB010045898.1:26228-44023 GCA_026074375.1 Tanacetum coccineum | reverse complement strand
TACACCATAGTTAGTTGGTGTAGCCCCAAATTATAGTTGGGGTAATAGGGAAACGTTCAATAAAGAAAACCTTGTTATAACTTTGATTGTGATCTTTATTATTCCACTGCGTGTTATCAATCATTCTTATTGTTCATCCTAGATATATAAGATCTAATCAATCTTGAGCTATAAACGATCTTATCAAACAGTTTCAAGTATGAGGGTTAATAATCCAATAAAGGGTGAATGGTGAATCTGTCTTGAACTCCAGGGACTGAAATTGAAAATTTCAAATTTAGTTTCATAAAAACTAACTTTTCCCTCCTATTCAAGTTGTCTTCCCCGTTTGAATTGACAAAAATGGTAACGAAGGTTTTATGTCTCGCGGCTTTGTGTCATTATTATCGACCAAAAATAAATATGTCATGATGATCGTTGAAGGATCGCAATGCTAATGATATAAGTTAGAAGACCCGGAAATAACCGAAACTCGAAACCAAAAAACCCGAAAAATGACGAAACAAGCTCGATTAACCTTGTATAATTCGCCTAAGCTGGATGGTATAATCGCCTGACAAACACGAGGTATAATTCGCCTAAGCTTTTCGGTATACTTCGCCTAATTATACACAATATACTTGTTAGCATTAAAATATGTCGGCTAATACAGAATTACATTAGTTTAAATAGGCAAGACTCGCAGGGACTTAAAATGTCTAGTTATGATAGTTTAGAGAGTCAAGACCTATATATACCCCCTCCATACTTCCATGGAGGGGTGAGGATAATAATTCTTGTAATAAGGTGTGTGTGTTTTCTTCCTTTCTCTCTCTAGAAACACACACACTTTTCCCTTTTCTCTCACTAAATAATAAATGGCAACTTATTTCTTTTATCCTCCCCGACCTCCAGATCGATCTTGTTATGTGAATCTTTATGGGTAATAAGTGGTACCAGAGCTGCAGGGGTATATTGTATCATGTGTTTGTTGTTCATGTTTCGGTTACTGTTCATCCACTGTTCACTTTACTGTTCATGTCACTGTTCATCCACTGTTCACGTACTGTTCATCGTGGTTATATATTTTTTTTGGTGCTTAAAAGTCAAGTAATAAATCTGGGTTTTATATAAGCTTCTTGCTTGCGTTTTGATTAAAGAAATAACCCAGATCCGGTTTTTTATGAAAAAAAAAGTACAACAGTACAAATTATTGGTGGTTGCGTTTTGGGCTGGAGACAAGCAGTTGCGTTTTGGTTCTCAAAGACATGTTGCGTTTTCCTCAAAAAGGGATTGCGTTTTGCTCAAGACTGCGTTTTGGTCTTGCGATTTGGTGTACAGGTTCTATGAAGACAATCAAATATATATGCCAAATACCAACAAAACGCTGCCCAAATGATAACTTTATTGCGTTTTGCTCAAGAGGGTTGCGATTTGCTTGGTTGCGTTTTGCTACCCACAGCCAAACCGAGTCAACTCGGTATTTACCGAGTTGACCCGGTCAAAACTCACTGAGTTGTTCAAACAAACCAGAAGAATGAAATGAAAAAGAAGGAGAGACTCAAATTAAACCCCACAACAATCGTCAGACACCAACAGCCAAACATCACAGCCAATTACCACACATCCACAAATCCAACAATTACTAATCCTAACTCATCGTCACAATATCACCACTACAACTCCATCCACATCAATTCACAAGACTCGAATTAATAAAACAAGATCTCAGACTGTTCAACCTTGTTACAAAACTTATAAAGATTTTCTTTAGGCTTGAACAAAATCATCATAGATCTGTGATGAGATTAACTCATCTTTGATATTCAAAAATAAAGATAGTCTCATAACAACACATGTTATAAACTCATCTTTGTTTCGATTGAAACATATACCTACCCGAGACCTTTGATTGAAAGATCTTGTAGCCAAATTTCTTGATTTTCTTCATGAATTTGTGATAAAAGGCGTTGGTGGTGTGTTCGATTACCAACAAGGGTTAAGAGTGGTATTGCCTTGATTCGTGGGATGGTAGGAATGAATCATAAAGTTGGATTTATGATGAAAGAATGAAGAGATTTGGTGGTAAATACGTTTTTTTGGATGGGACTAGAGAAAGACAGAGAGAGGTGTTGGCGAATGAGTTGTGATGATGTGTGTTTAGGGTTGTCTAGGAATTAGGGTTATGATTAAAAGGATTATTATGCCCTAATTATTGGTTATATTTTTGAAGTGAACTGGTGGGTATTAACAAAGTGATAGACCGGGTTCTCATATTAATTGGGCCGGTGGATCATGGAAATTGAAATGGATTAGGGTAGTGTGATGGACCGGGGTTTCTAATCATGGTTTGGGCCGGCTTATTTGAAGATCTCCATAGCCCAACTTAATTTCGAAGATCTGGCCTAATAATACTCGAATGATATTATTATCTTTGCACTGGCTGAATTTCTTTTATAAGACACATTTGGTAAGCGCTTGATTATTGGGCTAGGCTGTTACTACTGGATTTGTACGAGTATGAGATTAAGCCGGGACAAAGATACTTTCACGTCAAGTTTAGACTAGACGATGTTTATTCGTTGACGACCATTCAAAATAATATTCGTCCTAGTTTAACGACATTCTCGAACAACAACACAACAAACATGATACATAACACTAAAAACGATCCGAATAAGATTCACTAAAATGTCAAAACGGCTAAAGATTTGGACTCAAATGTCAAGTGATCACGAAGTTTATTTGGTATCCCTTATTTGAGTTTGAAGTGGGTTTCACGGAGGCGGTCACTTAGTTTCATCATCGTGATGCCTTTTACTTATCTACCCTTTTCTCAAACTCAATCTATCGATTGTTGACTATGCTTGACGTATTACAGTTATGTTGAGACTTGGATTACTCTCGTTTACCTCCGATGTAAGGAGTTAATTGTAGTACTCACGGGTTATAGCTAATCACTTAAAGGAGTTACTTGTAGTGCTCAGTGTCCCACGCAGATGCGTGTTTGGATTAGTCTCACGAGGTGTTGTACTTTTTTTGGCTCTTAGTTGAGTTGTATAGGGTATTAGAGGCTAGTTCTTCTGCCACATTTCTTTCAATCAACAACAGTTGCAAGCTTAAGTAACATTTTGGGGGATTTCTTTATTTTCAAGTTTTAGTATATCGGGTTTCCTTCAACAAGTGGTCATAGCAACTGCCGACAGAATACGGGTTGGTAAGTTTAGTAGTGAGCTATAAGTTTCGAGATGTGAATCAGCAATTCACGGGATATTTGAAGCTTCTATACGTCAATGATACTTCATCAGTCTCGCAAGATCTTTTTAAAGTTCTTCATTGTTTTCATAACATTTCAAGATTGTCTTAAGACAAGAACTTTCATGTATATGGGCGTACAGTCAATGATGCTTAACCGAGAGTTCGAATCCATATGGGGGAATAGTGTACTTATGATACTTTGATGTTATCAGGTCAACTTCCAGGGGGAAGTAGTTTATACTACTTCACTTAGTTTGGTTTGTGAAGTATTCTGCATGCGTGAGAATAGAATTGTTTATTTTTTGGCTTTTAAAATTCTCTTGCATATTCCCCCAAACAGAATATTTACCAAGAAATTGAAATGTCATGATACAAGTATAGATGCGTTTAGAGGTGTGGATTGACTATTTCTTCTACTAAATTCCGCTGTGCACTTTAAATGTCAATGTTAGAAGATCATTCAAGCTACATCAAAGTCTCAGAATCTACTCAAGATACGGATGTTGGTTTGGGGGGAAGCTGATTCAGAAACTTCGCCAAAAAGAAGTCTATGAAGAAAGCTTTTAAAGACATGCTGCATGAATTGGGGGGAAGTTAATCCACTTGCATACTACAATGGTTCCAGAACAAGTCAAGACAAAGAAGATCCAAGCTGGAGTACAAGTATCAAGACTAGAAGATAAAGACATCATCTTCAACATTAGAAGCGCCTTGGATGCCATTTTATTTTGTTGTGTTTGTACTTGTTAGGAACATTGTAAGTAATTTTGTATGCCCACATATTGGGGGAAGATTGTTAGCCTTAAAATATGTTGGCTAATACAGAATTACATTAGTATAAATAGGTAAGACTCACAGGGACCTAAAATGTCCAGTTAAGATAGTTTAGAGAGTCAAGACTTATATATATCCCCTCCATACTTCCATGGAGGGGTGAGGATTCATTTTACTTGTAATAAGGTGTGTGTGTTTCTCTCTCTAGAATAGACACATCTTTCCTTTCTCTTACTAAATAATATGGCTAAACATTTGTTCAATCCTCCCCGACCTCCGAATCATGTCTCTTGTTATGTGAATCTTTATGGGTAACACAAATCCTGGAATCGGGCATAGAAGAAGGAAGAAAAATCTAAAGGAGTTGATTTCAAATGAAGGATCTCCTCATCCTTCTCAGCCTCAAGCACAATGGCCTGATTAAGAGCAGCAGATAGACAAGCCACCTCAGCATGCAAATTATCCAGACTTTTAGTAAGAGACTTGATCTTTTTCTTCCTCTCCTTTCCCTTAGCCTTGGACTTGGCAAAAGAAGAATTAGAGGAAACAAGTTTATCATTAAGACCAAAAATATGCTCATCAGGCTTAAGAACTTGATGTTTAGTCCAGAGACCACACCAATAAACCCTCTCCTATAATCATTTAGCGAGAATCATGACTGAAACATACTCATGATGAGACTGTGAAGAAACACGAAAGAGCACGACGACTCCACAATGAGATCTTCATCATACATGTTAGCAACTCATCTTTTGAGTCAACTGATTTCAGACAATGCTTTAACTCAGACCATTTCTCGGGTGGTAGGAAAATTAATCAACCATAGTTTTGCGAATAGCAGGATCCTTAAAGATTACTTAGTCAGAACTCCAAAAGTTTTAGGCTCGGTACGGAGCATCCACACTCCGGAGGTGAAAATCGCAATCCAATAATGCCATCTTGAGGATAGGTGGCATAATATGGGCCAACAAAAAAAGGGAAGAAATCCGCATGAATGACGTCACCGGAAACATCCCTAAATGAAGGAACAGGTCCGGAGGATGGTCTCGGTCGGCTCGCACCAATAAACGGTGCAGCAACATCATCAGCCATAATGCCTTTACCCAGAGAATCTACAAAATAAAAGCACGATAAGGACAAAAGAATCGATGACAAGGACGAAAAACACGTAGAAATCGCAACCTTACACTCAGGTGTTAGAACCAAGGCTGTCAAACTCGCAAGTTTACACGTAAGATCGTATGATCTTACGTGCATAACTGATAAAATCATGTAGGATGGTGTTCGCGATCGATCAGAGGGTCGGATGTAGTAGGCATCGTAAACTCGCAGAAGATTGTACGACGCTGTGTCGATTCGAGTTTACCAACTTACCAGTTACTAACTTACTGCTTCCTTACGTACTAGCCACATTACGTTATGTGCCCAAAAAAGAAACGTTTCGCGTCGTTGATCTCCTGAGTAACAAGGATTGACGTTTTCATTTCAGATTTTTACTCTATAAACCTAATTATCTACTTTCCCAAAGTTGGAATTTCATGAAAATAGAAACATATAATAGGGGCAAACATAAGGCGTTTGGGGCATAAACCAAGGCTAAAGTGCTAAATACAAATGTATAAACATTACAAACAAGCTATGAGAAACAAAACAGTATACCAAAGAGTGAATTATATTAAAAAGGAAATTACATTACAAAGTACTTATTACAAACCGAACATAGTTGATAGTTACATGAAAAGGAAAGCGAAACAATACTTAACAAGCTAGTAACCAGGCAAATCTAAAAGTTAAGCGTAATAATACGATATTTGCTCCGAAAAGTAATATTTAGCCTATTGAACCTACGAAGGCTTGACCAGCTATGCTACAGGTCCCAAGGAGGAAGCCGTTCAGCCTAGGGCAGGTGCCATGACTCAGGATCCGCTGGATGGACAACCACACATCTACAGTCAGTTTGCCCTAAGCTCAGAGCAACAAGTGTTCTCCGGCATACCACGCGCCCTTCCCTAATAGAAAATAGACTTAAAAATAACAATAAAAAAGAATGGGAGAAGGGAAAAAACTAAGTCTAAACCCCTAAGGGGTTAGCAGCAGCATCATCACCAGCAACGGCGGAAGCACACCCCAACCCGATAAGCACCAACTCCATAGCATCCTCAAGAGTGACAGAAATACCCTACACAAAAGCATGTTCGGACTTAGCAGCAGCAATGTCATCAGTCATCTTTGGGTCTGACCCGTCAACCTCAGCATTTACCATCTCCTCATTATGCTCAGAAGCAACAACATAAGGGGTAAGATCAACATTAGTAGACAACTCCAAGTATTTAGAAGCAGGTGTCACAGTCAACTCCTTTGTGATAGGAGAAGAAACACGAGCATCCCCTAAAGTGGGGACGTTGGCCGGACGAGCTGATTTTTTAGGCTCAAGCTGAAGGATAACCGATAGAGGTTCAGAAGCATACTCAAAAATCTTGTTGAGAAAGGCATAATCAGTTCAAGCAATAAGGGGGGAGGCTTCAGCAAGCCTATCATGTACACCAGGCATGAAATTAGCCATCTTTTTTAACATAGCAGCAAACTCGTCCTTAGTCTAATGCATACTCAAACCATGCTTAAATCCATCACTGGCAGCTAAAGAAAGGATTTCACCCTGAACTACACTAAATTCATCAGAAGCAAGAAAATTCCAGACCAAATCCTAGAACCGGGTGCAGAAGAAGGAAGCAAACTCTGAAGGAGTTGATTTCAAATGAAGGATCTCCTCATCCTTCTCAGCCTTAAGCATAGTGGCCTGATTAAGAGTAGTAGATAGACGAGCCACCTCAGCATGCAAATTATCTAGACTTTTAGTAAGAGACTTGATCTTTTTCTTCCTCTCCTTTCCCTTAGCCTTGGACTTGGCAAAAGAAGAATCAGAGGAAACAAGTTTATCATTAAGCCCAAAAACCTGCTTCTTCAAGGTAGACACTTAAAGTTCTAGTCCAGACACACCAGCAACCCTCTCCTCATAATCTTTCAGCCTAGAATCCACTGACTGAACATACTCATGATGAGAATGAAGCAAACCACGCTAACGAGCAAGAAGCTCACCACCATGAGACATCATCATACAATGTAGCACACTCATCTTTGTAGTCAACTGATCCTCAAACAATGCTTCAACTCAGACCATTTCACCGGGAGTAGGAAATTAATCCACCATAGTTTTGCAAATAGCAGGATCCTTAAGGACTTCCTTAGTCAGAACTCCAAAAGTAGGCCGGTATGGAGCATCCCACTCCTCAGGAGTAATTCGCAATTCCCAATAATGCCATCTTGAGGATAGGTGGCATAATATAGGCCAGCAAAAAAGGGAAGAAATACGCATGAATGGCGTCACCAGAAACATCCCTAAATGAAGGAATAGGTTCGGAGGATGGTCTCGGTAGGCTCGCACCAACAAACGGTGCAGTAGCATCATCAGCCATAATGCCCTTACCCAGAGAATCTACAAAATAAAAGCACGATAAGACAAAGAAAGATGACAAGGACGAAAACAAGCTAGAAATCGAAAACAATTACCTCGGGTGTTAGAACCAAGGCTGTCAAACTCGTGAGTTTAAACGTAAGATCGTAGGATCTTACGTACATACCCGATAAAATCATGTAGGATCGGTGTAGGATCGCATCAGAGGTAGGATCGTAAGTAGGATCGTAAACTCGCACGTAAGATTATACGATCGCGTGTCGATACGAGTTTACTAAATTACCAAGTTACTAACTTACTGACTTACATACTTACTAGCCCATTACTTTTTTATGCCTAAAAAAGAACAATACGAGTCCGTTGATCTCAGTAACAAGTATTGACGTTTCATTTCAAGATTTTCTAATCAATAAACCTAATTATCTACTTTCCCCAAATTGAAATTTCATGAAACAAATTAGGGTTTTTCTTCTCATGTTCTTAGTTACCTGAAGCAAAAAGTTTCTTATAGGTAATTGTTGTTTTTTTCTTTTATCTTTTCATAGTTTTAACTATTAACCTTTAAGTTTTGATTTAGATAGCTTAATTGTAGTGATACTAGTGATGTACTTTGTTTTGAGACGTTTATTACGCATGTTATGTAATTATATTCTGCTAAATCGTGAATGTGACGATTGAAACTTGACTTTTTTGTGTTTTACTTTTACTTTGGTATTTTAAATTTGAACTTTGACATTTTCAAGAGGATATTATATAAATTTATCTTTGATGATGAGTAGAAATAAAAATAGTTTGACTCGTTTATCAGTTGCTTATAGAACATGATAAATTGGTAGGATCTTACGATCTTGATTCGATCTTACGATCTCGATCTTGCAAAGACAAAAACAATCCCAGGTGGGATCGCGATCTTGACCGCCTTGGTTAGAACCTTCAGCAGCGTGAGCATTAGAGCTCCGACCCTGGTTCCCTGAGAAAGGGATCACAGCAGCAGTACGAAGAGGGGTAACCAATGGAATCTCATCATAAGCATCATCATCACCATCACTTTCATCATCAGAGTCACCTACAAACAAACTAGGGCGAGTAGTACTACTGGACGATTGAGCCAAGGCAAACCTAGTACGCTTAGCAACATGGCTTAAAGTGGCACCAAAAGTTCGCTTCTGTGAAGCTTCAGCCTTAGCAAGAATCTTGGAACTATGGTTACCAACGACAAGATCCTCCGGAGTAGGATCCAGAATAACAGCATCGGCTATAGTAGGAGGAGTGCAATAAAAGGGAAGCTTTTTAAGGGTCGACCTAACATCAAGATGGGGCTCCTCCTCGACCTCAACACTGGTCTACTCAGGAAGGCAGAGAAAATCATAAATACCCATAACTGCAAAAAAGGAAAACAACAATGAATGCAAGCAACAGAAGTCAAGGATACAACACAACAGTTAAAACCCAGCCCTCGTACCATTTCCATCTGCACCTCGAAGCACCGGATCATAGACATAACTCTTCCAAACTTGACTTAACCCAGATAAAACTAATACACCCTCAGGCATATCCCTCAGATTTTTAACATGTGCACTCAACCGGCGCACATCAGCCATACTAAAAGAACCAGCAGTAGGCAGTGGATCATCATTAGTTGCGTTCGGATGTCTCCAAACCATAGAATCCGGAATAGCCCGGTGGTCAGTTAAAAAGAATCTGATCTTTCAGTGCTTCATGCAAGAACGATTATCATCAATAAAAATTAGAGAAGGAGCATGCCACTTGGAAAATGAAAACCAATCACCTTGTTTACATAACATTTGAAAAACCATAAACAAGGTCACCGTCGGCTCTATCTACAAAGACTGACAAAGAACCTCGAAAGTAATCACCTTATTAAGACCTAGAGGACTCAACTAAGAGAAATGGACCCTATAATGTTTGATAAGGGCCAGAAGAAATGAAGAAAAAGGAATTCGAACACCAGAAAATGTCACAACTGTGATTTAAGCAGGTTAGTTTATACCTTTAGAAATGGCTAAGGGTTCATTTTATGTGTTTAAGTGTTGTGCTATGTGATTTTAACTATAAAGAGTTCATAAGCTGTCAACCTTTCTACTTCAATGGTACGGAAGGAGTTGTCAGACTCATTCATTGGTTTGAACGGACTGAATCAGTGTTTTCTCGTAGCAACTGTGCTGAGGAAAACAAAGTAACATTTGCTTAGGTACTTTAAACGATGATGTGGCCTTGTCTGGGTGGAATTGCTCTATGGCCCAACCTATTGGGATAGAACAAGCCCACATGATCACCTGGATTCCGAACTTGAAAAGGCTCTTAACCAATTAATATTGCCTCGAAACTGAGTCAAGAAGATAGAAGATGGCAATGCCCTACGAATTTTTACAACTGGTTTGTAAAAGGGGAATTGGATCTCAAGACTTATATTGAAGATTCCAAGAAGTGGCAATTTTTTGCCAACATGGTGCCAAATTCTGAGAAACTCATGAAGTCTTCATCGGTGTGGATTACCCATAAGTATTGAGGAAATGTTACTGCTTCGAAGCCAAAACTTTGGAGGAAGCCATTACCATTAACCCAGAGGGTTGATGGATGCAGGTAGTAAAAATAATTTGCGCAAGAAGCCACATTGATCATAAACAAACTTTGATGATAGAAGAAACACACCGTCAAGAACAACTACCCTAAAATCACAACAACAACAACTACAAGATAACCGCAAAATACCAACCCGTAAAAGATACATCAACAGAATAGAAGGCAAGAAACCTTCAGGACTTATGCTGCCAACAATGGGTATACTAGAAACCACCACAAACAACACCACCCCCCCCCCCCCCCCCCCCCCCTCCCCACCACCCCCCCCCCAACGCCCCCCCCCACCCCCTCCTCCCGCCCCCCACCCACCCCCCCCCTCCCCCCCCTCCCCCCCGGCCCCCGCCCCCACACCCCCCACAAGGTGCAACTTCATCGTCATAGGACCCTTGCATGTCAAGTGTCAGACGTGATAACAGGGTATGGTCATTGACCAGGAATGCAGATACAAAAGACAATCACTGGAACAACCTACAACCAGTATCCGTAACTTGTAATGCCTGTGGAGAGAAAGGGCTATGCAAATCAATGCTCAAAAGCAAAAACAATAGTGGTCCACATGGGGAGCCTAATTACTAAGAGGACAATATACTTTTGTTTACTTTTGATTTCTACCTAGAAACAACTCCGGGGATATTCAAGAATTTTTCCTTTTAAGCACTATTTGTTCATGACAATTTAGTACATATATTTACTCCATTGGTTGTATATCTCTTGGTTTTCGTAACCCGTTGGCGACGTGTTAGTATCGATGCTTTTAGGTTTGCTCTGTTGATCGTTATTTCGGATAAGACCTTACGTTTTCTTTTGGATTCGTAACGTCTTGCATAAGTTTCTCTTGTACGAGTTCGTTTGATTTTATTCTGAGTATATGGTTTTTGGGATTTTCTTTGTTTTCAAACAACAGAATGATGTTAGAGTCTATACGGTGTTTTAAAATCCCTTTTGGTATTGCGGTGTCCTTTGTTTGAGTAACATATAGTATAATTGATGTCGAATTATAAAAAAAAACCCTTTTGAAGAATACTTTGGTAATGTTGGGCGAAAACTGTGTTTAAAATGATTATTGTGAATAAAATGTGTTTAAAATGATCGTTGTGAATAGAACATGATTAAGTGGCCTATACAATTAAGTTATGAAAATTGTCATGTGGTTATTAAATTCTAAATTTTATTATGAAAAGTAAGTTTAAAATGATTCATGGTAGTAAGATGCGATACACCATTAGATAACTATCTCTAGATTTTTATGACAACCATGATTAAAATGAATTTTACAAAGATTAGACTTCAGACATTTTTTTAGAATGATTTTTATATTTAAAACGACTTTCTTAATTTAAATTGATTTTTACAAAACATTATTTAATTTGGCCTTTCGAGTAAAGTCGATAATTGGTATAAGAATTTCCGTCTTTCGTATTGATTTTTTTTATGTGTTCATTTGTCCTGGTACGCCTGTTGATTTTATTTCGTTTGCGCTTTCACTCGGTGCATATATATAACAATCCGCAAATTTTCATCAATGTAAATATCCATCTATTAAGTTAGATGCAATGTTCTATCTATCTATTATATATGAACCACCTTTTTCAAGGAAATTTTTTTGCTTTATTACATTACTTACCTTACCAATATCTCAATATGCAACACAACTTGCATAACTAAAGTTAACAAGTTCAGGCAACGACCTATGCCTATTCTATCTATGTTAACATCATGTAAACATCATAATATGTCAAGTCAACAATCTAATATCCATTTTATCATATACATTATTCATCTAACATAATTTTCATGACGATAATACCAAATGAGCTTAAACCATTAACGTTTATGTTTAAACCCTAATTTCATGTAATGTTAACATTCAAAATGAATGTACAATCAATCAAAGCACATGAACAAGTATCATAGCATCTTATTTGAATACATTTTCCCTCCAAAATAATGTACAAGTCCTTTAAAGCATAATGTATAAGTCATTAACGCATGATATCCAAAATAGTCATTTTACCTCTCAGTTTCCTAAGAAACTTGATACAAACTAATAATTACAAATGTAATAAAGACATGCACTTCATTTACACTTCATAGTCCATGTAATTACAACGAATTATAAACCAAAAACCCTAAAAAACCGAGCTATTTCTAAACCATGACCCGTTAGATTTTTATCCATTTTAAAACTCAAACACCCACAAAACAAATAAAATTAAACTCTTAATTTAAAGCCATTACATTCCATATCCATCTTATATCACATTCATTAGACACAAAATATAAGCTTAAAAACCCTAACCCGCGCCTAAATAAACCCGCGCAACCTTTTTCTTAGTTTCTACCTATTAAAACTCAACCAAGCAAACACACACCACTATGACTAAGCTACTTCCTTCCTAACACAATAAGTCAAACTCTTACTTCATTTTCAAGTCAACAAATGGAGCTCCATCCTTCCTTGTTGTTCCATATTTCGCGGCCGACATGCACCCCAAAACCCTTACCAACCATTCAATCCTATCTCCCAGCTCCCATACTCATCATACTAGCTCTCCTTACTCAAGACCCCATAGACCTTGACATTTTACTAAACCAACCCATAACTTGGCTCACCAAGTTGATTTAAACCTTATAAATAGGCGCACCCTTTTCCATTTTAACTCACACCTTTATTCTTTCTTTCTAATCATCAATGGAGTCCAAGTTCTGATCAAGAAGAGTTCCAAGAGTCCCAAGAGCAGAATAGAAGCAAAGAAGCCAAGTCTTGAAGCCCCAAGGCTTTTATTCTAGGCGTACGAATAGAAACGACCCATTTCGACCCATTTTTGAACAATTAAGCTCAAACCCAGGTTCTTCAAGCTCTCTTACTGTTATATAATCCTTATAATGTTCATATGATCATAAATATACACTTGTTAAAGTTTTAGAACTCAAAATTCATTCACCTTCCTTTTTGATCCAAAACCGTAACTCACAAACCCTAAATTCATGTTTTTAATTAATCTATAAGCTAAACTTGTAAAAAGTTTTTATAATCTATCCTAATAAGCTTAACTAATGATATTATAATCACTTTATTAAGTCTTGATAAGATTTGAATTAAAAACCTATGAAACCCGTTTTGATTTCTGGCTTAACGAATCGTGATTTTAAACTTTTGTTACGTTAAAACATGTTATTTTAGCTTATATTAATAAGCTATAACCTGCAAATATCTTTTGGAATGTTAAAAATAGCTTGCATGCAAATTAAGACTAATTTTGTAATAATTTCCATACATAGGGGTATATATTGTAACTTTTAGAAATTATCAAGTACAAGGGCTGAAAATGTCATTTTATCAAAGTTATAACTATATGGGGTCTATTATGTCACTTTCCAAAATACAAGGTTTACTTTGTACATCTTTTAAACTAAAAGGACCAAACTTGTAAAAGTGAAAACTCCAAGGGTATATTTTGCCATTTTTCATTCTTAAGGGTCTAAAATGTAACATTTTGAAAAAGTGTAGAAATAGGTTCAAAACCTTATAAGACATAACTTTAATTAACGCTTGACGTGCTTATCATTTCCAGTTATTGGGCAAAACTCTTAAAACCAATTATGTTATAACTATTATAAAATTCATCATCGATGTGCTTTATAAAAATCATGTCCCGAATCTATATCGTATCATAATACTAAGGGGTTTCATCTTGGTATTACGTTTTGACTGAGTTGTTGGGTTTACGATTTAAAGTTCCCTAGCTCCTTAAACGTTTACCGAATGACCTCTGAATTATGATGGCCCAAACGGTGATACAATACTCCATAATAATTCAATGAAAGATATACATTATACTTTATAAAGTTTTGAAACATAACAATCAAACTAAGACTTAACATATTACCCCAGGTTGTGTATGACGAAGCCGTTACTTTCATTTCATATACCTTTGCTATCAATCAGATTTCCCTATACTGTTAAGGTATAGTTCATAACCTCGCCTTTACTTATTTACAAGTTTTATAAACCTGCGAGGGGGATACGTGCTTGTTTACAAACTCTTTTACATACTCGTTTATCTTATAACAATGTGATTACTTTTCAAAGACTTAGTGAGTTCATAGCCTCACTTTTAAATCTCTTGAATGTTTTCATAAACCCGTAAGGGGGATACATGCTATAAACTATGAATACAAGTGTTTTCTAAATATATGCTATCATATTAATGTTTGTGATCTAAGTCACTTTATGCCAAAAGACCCCCACTATCATGGACCATTAATCACTTACGAGTGAACACGAATATTATGGATAGATCTATCGGGATTGACAAATCCCGTTTGTGTTAGCCGAATAGGTAACCAAACGCACTATATTTGAATCTTATTGGTATATGGTAATTACCTACACCGAGGGCCATTATCTCTCTCTCTATATATATATATATATATATATATATATATATATATATATATATATATATATCACATCAATTTGGGTATATATATACACCAGTCAGTTTGTGTGCCATGAGTTTAGACGCAATAATACATTATAAATGCAATACCATTTTTCCATGATAATTGTATTCGTTGCAATTATTACAAATAACGGGTGTATAACAACGTAACCCAATATCACACTATAACGCATTACTATAACACTGCTTTTATAACAATTACTTATGATGACTTGTATTCAACTATTACATTTCAAACCTATGAATTTCACTCAACCATTGTGTTGACTTTTTAGCATGTTTATCTCAGGTAATTGAGCAACTTATGGCATGGAGTGGCATGGACTTGAAGATGGCTAAAACTTGTTATCATTCACATTTTATGTTTCTAGATTTTGGGACCTGCCTTTGTAAAACTCTGATTTTAATGAATGATAACGTATCTTTTAAAAACGTCTCTTTTGAGTCGTTTTCTATGATTATGACTGTTGTACTATGAAGTAATACCCCAGATTAGCTTCCGCTGCTATATGTAAAAATGGGGGTGTTACAGATTGGTATCAGCGCCATGGTTATAGAGAACAAGGTTAAAACCTTAACTATAACTACTTTTCTTTTCTAGCCATCAAAGTCCTCCGTGCCACTGCAGTTTCCAGAATAGTATGTGTAAGAAATTTCCATGGTAGATAATACATAACTATTATATTATTATATAAATAACTTATGTTATTTCCACTGGATTGTTACAGTCATGTCTTCGTCCCCTCATTCTACTATCACTTCATCTGAGATTCGATATGGAAAATGCTTTTTCCACTATGAATATTCGTAACTATACTTCAGCTTCGTCAGCTACATCGGGAAGCATTTTTTTTAACTCTTTGAAAGATTCTAGGGATGGTATGATCCCACCAACATTCTCACTTTTCTACAATAATCCATATCTGAAGGACATCCAAGCATATGATGCTATTCCACCACCTCAAGCTATTATTTCTCTACCAACTGTTTTACCTCTATCTTCAGTATTATCACTACCACCATTGTTTTATTCCCGAGATTTCTTTCCTCTCAAGAAAATTTCACCACCTAAAGACACTAAGACTTCTGTTAAATCACCCATTTCAGTATCTCCATCTTCATCAGTAGGATCTTCATCACCGGTTAGGTCAACTACATCACCACCAGACTATCCCTTTGATAAGTCTATCTTCGCAGAATTAGATAACTCATTATGGATCATACCGCGACCACTAGGAGAAGAACCAGTCCTCGAGGAATCTAATGAATTAGATACTTGTCAGAAAGTTCATCTATAGAAATAAGGATACCCAGATTCGTCGTCAAGAGTCTTCTAGAAAAAATCCAAGAACTCAAAAACAACGAAGGAGAACCACTAGATTAGATCTATGTCATTTACAGCTTTCTAAAATCTAGCCACTGGATGAATGGTATAAATAATGACACTTGTTATGTAAATTATATAGACAAGTTGTTTATGATCTAATACAGTGATGATTCCATTATATCTCGTTGTTTCATAATACCAGTTATGTATGTTGAAATTGTCTATCCTATATCTTGTCATAGGATGACTCACATCTTTATCCGAGATTACTATGATTCTTTTACCATCCAATTTTCCTCAAATCTTTAAACATTAAGCCTCCTATTGGACCACTTATTCCATTATCTCCGTATTTATCTCTGGAAGTCTTAAATTCCAAAATTTCCGTTGAATCCTGCAATGTATTACCAAAGAATGATCATAAATCTTTGTGTTATAATTCTTATACCTTAACTTGTGATATGACTATATCGTTTTATGGATTCTTATTCTATGTCATCTTGTATATAGATGCCTCCCAAGAAAACATCAACATCTGAAACACCAGCCATAACTTTGGCTGCCATCCAGCAACTGATTGTTGATGGCATTGCCGCAGCTCTAGAAGCACAAGCTGCAACAATGGCAAGTGCTAGTAATCCCAACAGGAACACCGGACCTATTGGAACTCATGTAGCAAAAAAGGGAAACTATAAAGAGTTCATTAGCTGTCAACCTTTCTACTTCAATGGTATGGAAGGAGTAGTTGGCCTCATTCGCTGGTTTGAGCGGACTGAATCGGTATTTTCTCGTAGCAACTGTGTCGAGGAAAACAAAGTGACATTTGCTACTGGTACCCTAACCAATGACGCCCTATCCTGGTGGAATGCATACGCCCAACCTATTGGAATAGATCAAGCCAATCAAATCACTTGGACCGAATTGAAAAGGCTCTTAACCAATAAGTATTGCCCTCGAACTGAAGTCAAGAAAATGGAAGACGAATTTTACAACTTGGTTGTGCAAGGAAATGATCTTAAGACTTACATTAGGAGATTCCAGGAATTAGCCGTCTTATGCCCAAACATGGTACCAAACACCGAGAAACTTATGGAAGCTTTCATCGGGGGACTACCCCAAAGCATTGAAGGAAACGTTACTGCTTCAAAACCTCAGACTCTGGAGGAAGCCATTACCATAACTCAAAGGTTGATGGAGCAGGTAATAAAACACAATTCTGCGCAAGACACCAATAATCACAAACGAAAGTTTGAAGATAGAAGAAACACCACCAACAACAACAATTACCCCAATGATCGTAACAACAATAACCACTCCAACAATCGCAACAACAACAACTACCAAGATAACCGCAACAATAACAACCGTAACAATGATTACCACTAACAGCAGAATAGAAGGCAAGAAACCTTCGGGACTTATGCTGCCACCAATGGGTATACTGGGAATCGTCCCTTATGTAAAAGGTGCACCCTGCATCACATAGGACCCTGCATTGTTAAGTGTCGGACTTGCAATAAGGTAGGTCATCTGACCAAGAATTGCATAAACAAAAGACCAGCCACTAGAAACAACCTACAATCAGTATCCATAACTTGTAATGCCTGTGGAAAGAAAGGACATTATGCAAATCATTGCTCAAAAGCAAACAACAAGGCCATAGGAAAGCATACGAGCAAGTTTTGTTCGCTTTAGGATTTCTACCCTAGAAACAACTCTCAAGGATATTCAAGTTTCATCATAATCTTCTTCAGTCTGAAAACCCCAAACATCAAGCTACAATCCTTGTCGTTTGTTGCTTTTATCTAGAAACCTACCACGAGACACGTAGCATAAGTATCAACTCTTTTAAAGTTTCATATGTAAAGTTATCCATGAAATAATAAAGTGATGATTCCGTTACATCTTGTTATCT